>JAQBSW010004577.1:0-67472 GCA_029291075.1 Eudiplozoon nipponicum
GTTTACACATTCGTCTAGAATATTGTACCTTCCTATTATCCCACTTTCCTCACCCAAATATATAGTGGTTAAAGGGCATAATACCGGCTCCTACCGATGAGTCGCCAGTAAGCACGAAACGAATGTGCACATGAGATTACACTTTCCGCTCATGCTGTCTTTGGTTTATCATTCTGGTCAAATTTGGACCAGCTTTTCCTAGGTACGCAACATCCAATATACAGTTGCATATATATTAGTTCACCACCACAAGCAGTATCTAAATATGCGTGTTTGTTCGAATCTGTTAAAAATTTTTTGGTTCCTCCGGTGAATGTGGGTTTCGGTTTTCACGTTGGTGTCTTGAGAGTGCACAAGTGTTATGTCTGTGATGCCATTCTAATGTTGATTTTACAAGGAACTCAACATTTTAGTCAAAATGAGATCACATTAAATCATTTGGTTTTTTCTACATACTTGCACAAACGTACACCAAAGTTATGTTTTAATAGAAAAAATGCATTTCTCAGTTTGCACTAAATTGCAAGAACTGGCCGAACTATGTGTGCTTACGTATTATTATTCACTACTTTTCAAAAATTATTATTCAATTAGCTTAGGGATTAGTAGAGAATTGTTTTATTAACAACGGAAACGAGCACTGCGTGTATTCGATGATCCCCGTATAAGCAATATAACTCCGTCCACTGGATGAATTGCTTTTTCTACACTACACACTTATTAGTTTATGCTGACAATTGTATGTACATAAGGGGCCAGGTATTCATATCAAGATCACTACCTTGATTAAAGTAACTCCATAAAGTTCATCAGAGTACGGTGGCGAACTGGCTAGTGAGGATCCAACATCAATGCATATAAATGGAGAGCAAAACGCGTCTGAACGTGAGACTGACGTTAGTCTAGCTATGCTGTTCGACTGATTACATGCAATGGGATTGGTGTTTATTTATAGATCTCAAACTTGATTTAAATAATTGTGTTCATCAACCGCTCAATCAATGATAGTTAAATTGCATGCTCATTCTGAACACTTGTTTCTCTTCGATTTACATCAATTGTCAACTTTCGTTCTAATCGTGACGTCATTAAATAAAAAAAGTAGCGGTTATATACATTAGACGAGAAAACTTAACATACACGCAAGTATGCACTTTGTGTTTCGTACCTCATTACCCGTTATTTAAAAAAGGACATTAAAGAAATTCAAAAGCCGAGCGGAATAGAAATTCACTTAAACCTGTGCTGCGCGCTTATTCGCGGCAAATACTGAACAGTACACGAAGAGGTTCCACTGAGGATGAAACCGGTCTACACGATGAATTACCTTTTTTACATTATTCAATGTTTGAGTTTATATTGACACATGTATGCATACAATAGAACTAGTGTATTCATACCAGGTCGAAACCCTGATTAAAATAATTTTTCCCACCGCCCGCGTAATCAAAGTTCCATTAACACTATTAGAAAACTGGCCTGCCTAAAAGTCTCTTAAAAGTAAACATGAAGCCTAATCAACAAAAAGAAATCATAGGGCCGTGCGCAAACAAAAGGTGATACATGTCATGATACATTTTAAAGGAAACGCAACATCCGAAAGATACACCCGAAAAATAAAATAAATCAGGAACTTCTCGGATATCTAATACACAGCTCATGATTGTTTATGCAACACAATGCCTGCTAAATCCAAATGTTTTAGAGAGTCATCCTACAACCAGAGTATTAAACATTTTTTATTTCAAAACAAAAGTTGATTTCGCGGGTGGTGGTAACAATTCTTTAAATCACGATTGCGAGCTTCAATTAAACACCAATTCCATTTTATTAAACCATTCGTCGAATGCCGATAGTTTTGTTATGTTTATCGACGACTGAGTTAATAAAATTGAATTGGTGCTAACTTAAAGCTCGCAAACTTGATTTAAACAATTGTTTATTTTTACAAATGCCATAGCTGATCAGCGTGTTATGTACGCCAGTCAACTCATTACTGAAGAAGCGAGAACTCAAGCCTTCTAGGCAAAGCAAAACTTGCAAATGGAATTACAATTCCGCTATAGCTGAACACATTGTTTATTAAAACAACAGTCCAAATGTTGCGCATTATTCAGGTGCTCTTCAAGACAATAAAAAAAAGATTTACACACCGCGGAAGCGGTTGTATGCAACATTCATAAACATTACCATAATAAACAGAAGTTCGTACTTGATTTGAATATTAACCAGCGAATTGCTTATGCGACTGTGTGTGTGGGGGGGTGCATGTTTGCGTGTGTGTATGCCTCAGTATTTTGTTTTTTCCGCTTCATTGTTTTTTTCTATGATGTGCGTTTAATTCAATTTTATGCCTATTACTTTCCAAGACAATGATTGTTTAAAATACCAGGTATTTCAACCGAGTTAAGTCCCGAAGAAGAGAAAATGGCCCTTTTTAACTGTTTATCTACCAGCTTTATAATAAAAGTATGCTTTAATGCCTGATTTATTTTTTAACAAAAATTACTATAGATATAACTTTATATTTGTATATATTTTGAGTAGCTTAAACTCAGTCAACCTGTGCATTTGGAAGATTAAAGCGTCCTAGTACGCATCTCTTACTGTAAATTTAAATTAGTTTTCTGCAAATGAACTTAGATGTAAGTGTGCTACTTTCTTCATCTTACTTTTGAGGAATCGTGCAATTTGGCGTCTAAAGTATTGACCGGCAGGTATTCTTGACAAATAAAAAATGCAAGCATCTGGGCGAACACGTGTATGAAGACCTATCACCGGTATTTAACAAAATGTTTTTCAATAAATACCATACATTATAGAAAATTAGTGAAGCTATAGGAACAATTGAACATCATCATCATCATCATCATCATCATCATCATCATCATCATCATCAACATCATCATCAACATCATCAACATCATCATCATCAACATCATCATCATCATCATCATCATCATCATCATGCCAAGCCATACAAAAGCCAAAAGTTACTAATGTTCACTGCCATATAACCATAAAAAATGAAAACAATAAATTTACATATATAAATAAAATCAGAAATAATAATTTAGACAAAAATGATCAGTAAGATTTACGAGAGATAGAGAGAGAGAGAGAACGAATACCTAATTACTATGAGTAAATTTATTGGGAAAACTGACAGAAATGAAGCAAGCTAAACCTCTACACAACACCATTATGGCCAAGTTAGCATTTGGACAAGGCGACATCAGCAATACAGCTTCCTTGCGGATTTCACTTTATCAAGTCATAAAAAAACCAAAATTCGCAGGAAAAATTGCCCAATTAAGAAAATAAATTTAAGAAGATGATTCTACTAGACATCTGCAACAAGATCGCTACTGAGCTCGATTCGTTGCCATATCGCTAAGGGTTTCTAACCAAGAACGATGATGCGCACGTGCGCCTCATCCCGGCATTCGAGTGGGTCCTATACTACCCAATTCGGATGTATGAACATATCAGGCAGTCAATGATTTGTTGAGCGTATACCATGTTCTCGTACGCTCATTCAAACACAGCTAGACGTTCTTTTACAGAAAAGTGGACTTTGAAGCGCTCATAAAATATGCGGCCTACCACGTACTGCGTACAATGAAACTAGAACTGGAAATATCATTTTGATTTGTGAAATTTAGTTTATTAATGAGATATATAACAATATCACTTGCAAAATTGGGATTTAATAACACCAATGGAAGGCAGCTTTAACTGAGTGATGGTTAATTGATACTGCTCTTAATTGTGGTATACGCGAGATAGCATTTAATTTGAATCAAAATTTACTATCATAAATATTTATTTGACTGACGTTTAGAATGGTATTGTCATTGCAAAGTCTTTTACATTCCCAATATTTTACTGAGATAAATTTCAGTTATCCGTATACTGAGCTAGCTCCAGGTGTAAAAACGCAACAGTTCCCGTCCACTCTGGTGATTGTATTAAGGAATTATTGATGGCAGTAGGAGTATAGACTTAATTAGCCAAAATCATTTCCTTCATAGTAGTTTTCGGAGCTCTGTTTAACTTAAGCATTATTGTTTAATCACTCAAATTCTCGTCGCGTATTTGGTCTTTTAACGAATAATAATATAATTTTGCTACAGCAAAATGCAACATGAAATTACGTGTTATCCAATGGAACCAAATCGAATCTAAATTCGTAAATTATTGGCCAACAATTTATCGTAAAATAATTATATTTCTTTGTGTGACATAGCGCACATTTGTTAATCGCAAATCGCGCCTAAGCTTAATCGATTTCAATATAAACGAATGCGATGGGAATAGTGAGTTAAAAATTCACCTGACTACGCATTTGTCGGTCATGCGCAGTGGATATAATACATTTAAGTCAATTATTTACCGTGAGGTAATAATAAAACACAACCAATTGAAGATATTGAAATATTGTGTACCAATGGCCACACGAGAACGCGAAAAAATATCGTCGTTTCTTAACCACATTCTCTACAGACGAATAAAGCAGAAATAACGTTAATTATAAAAAGTTGCATAATGTTATAAAATGACGTTTCCTGGTTGAAGCTAAATTGATAACATCACCTTGACTAAACGAGCATTGAATGCGTGGGAGATGATAACACGAAACGAATGTGCACATGAGATTATACTTTCCGTTCATGCTGCCTTTGGTTTCTCCTTCTGGTCACAACTGAACTAATTTGTTACTAGGTTCGCAACACCTATTGCATACTTGCATTTATATTTATTAGGTCTTCGCAACAAACAGTATTTAACTGTTAAACACCAAACCTATCAGAACAACTTGAAGTCATACCTATTGTATTTCACAAATTTTTGTTATACTGCTGCACAGTAACAAAGGATTATATCTGTACCAAATAACACGATTATAGGGCCAAAGTAAAATGATTAGTTTTGCGGAATATAATGGCGATTTATCAATGCGTATAAAACGTTATCAAATTTCGAATTTTATTTTCTACTAAGTAAGAAAATATCTGAACAACAACTGAATACGCGCTTATAATTTATCTCTCGCGTGAAGTATTAGATTATTTTACTTAGGCACGCATAATAAACTGATCAAATATGAAATTTTCAAACGATCATTTTTTATTTGAACTAAGGTTTTTTACCACCATGAATCATAGTTATACGTTACAATAGGCGCAGATGTCTAACAATGTTTCAGCTCTTAAAACACCGCATTATTACATTTGCCTGACTATCGCCGAGTTATTTAGAGACCAGAAAATAACCATCACCAAACGCCACACCAGAAAACATCTTGTCTTTGCTGATCAAGTTCTATTTAAGTCGATTTCTTGTCTCGTCTTGACGAGGTCCATTCTTGTGTTAAGTTTCTAGATGATTCAACTTAAATTAACGTTAAATTCGTGTGTGAATAAGGATTATTCCTGGTAATTTCGACAAAATTTTCAAGGATGGCTGGCCTGGTATGGAATACCATGTAGGCGGTTATCCAATTACATGCTTGCTGCGAAAGGTTACAAAACGATGCACAAAATGAATTATGAAAAACCGGGTCCATTTTAAGGACAGTGAAGTCTACGAGAATTTGTCTGCTATTTATAGCCCCGACTGAAATGGTGATATCGCGCAATCACTGTTCATCTGTCGACGTATTAAAATTCAGTATTATGTCATTGCCGAAAAACTCTTTAAAATCTAAACTCATTGTGTAGTTATTGTGAAAGCAGACGACGTGTCGAGATTTTTGTGCCCACACAAGGTGGTTTCATGCATTAATTTTAATGATTTTATTTACATTATTGTTAATGCTTCAGCTCAAGTATTGGGTAATCGAGAAAGTGAAAGAATATGACAGACAATTTGAGGCTAGTCACGAACATGGTATAAATTTGCACCTTCCGACACATAAGCGCCCAGAACATCCGTCGAATGATTCTTTTTCTGCCGACCAACTCGTTTCAGAGGACAGATGTGAACAGTCCTCGCAGACGTCATGCAGCAAAGCTGGCTTACCGGTGCGAAGTAGCACACATGACGCCCAAACAACAATCGCCAGTGAAGACGTGGAGTTTAAAATGGCAAATGGTAGGCAGAAGTTTGGCCTTTTATGCTAACATTTTAACTTTAATTGATAATAATTTTCATGTAAGAAAATAGTAAATTATATATATATATATATATATATATATATATAAAATAAAAAGGAGGTGGAAAATAGATGAAAATGTGCAATCAGCCAAACTTTTTGTGGATTACATTTTATCCAAATGAATAAGAATATTTCCCAATCAATTAATGCATAAATAGCAATGTATTTTTAATTCGCTGAGCAACAACACCGCATAAAGAGCCAAATTACTTACAGGTAAACATTCATAATTTTTCGTAAATTCAACACCTGGTGTAAAAGTTTCCCTGAAAGTTGACTCATCGGCGACGTGAACAAGCCACACGGTTACATGTTTGCGTTTAGCTGTTGCTGCTCTTAAAACCTCGTCAACGCTCGCCATGTCAGTTTGCCTGCATGGGCCGATCGATTTTGGTCAATTCGATAAAAATTAAAAGGTGACGTAAACGTCAGCTCACAAAATATAACGTGTTTTGGATATTCTCAGAGGCAAACTTGAAGGAGAACTGGAAATATTTCTGTATGCCTTTTTAGCGTGTGCCATTACTAGCGGAAATTAAAAAAAAATACGAAACCACGGGATTATGCGCGAATCAGTTTAGACAGAAATAACACATAAATAATACGTAAATATTATTAGTTTTTCATGCATAACTGGAAGACACAATTAAACATTATTTGGTATTGTATCAGAAATGCATTTAAATTTGTCGGCATCATTTACAACCTTGCCTGTATTCAAAGTTACATAATCCGTCTGGTGATCTCTCACACGAAATAATACGCAAATTTTATTAGTTTTTCATGCTAGAAGACACAATTAAACATCATTTGGTATTGTGTCAGAAATGCATTTAAATTGGCCGGCATCATTTACAACCTTGCTTGTATTCAAAGTTACATAATCCGTTTGGTGATCTCTCACGATTTCTTCCATTCTCTGTCAAATTTGTTCAAGATTTCCTAACACCATTTTCATGTGTGAAGAATAAAAAAAATTGTCAGACATAAGAAACGGTTCTTTCGCATTCTCAACTCAGTTATCTAAAAGTGTACATATTTACATATTTCTGATAAGCAATGCTAACAAAAAATTAAAACGAAGAGAATGCATGCATGCATTATGTCCAGTTCGGCACAATACCCGAACATACTTTTGTGCTTCAATCAGGCTGCAATTCGCTTCTACATAGCGCTTACTAAATTGCTAAATTATTTACGCTATTGCGTTTTGTACGTATGCTAAAGGCCACCTATGTAGAAGTTACATGGGAGAATTCAACGGTGGGTTAGGCAATTTCTGACGTGTGTATTCACCAAATGAACTGGTACATCCGAGTAAATTTATATAACTTGTAAATCTTATTTTGACCGTCAGGTCGATCGGTCTACGTAAGATTGTCGAAGTCACACGCGCTACTTTATACAACATTTGTAGCTTTTGCCCTAATAAATGTGCGCTATAAACGCGCTAGTAAATTATTCGTCAATAGGTGCATTGTTTGATCCACTAACAGAGGCCGATCAGAATAAAAGAACGTTGCAATTTACAAGCTTGACCCCTTACAGCGTCTATCTGACAATTTCTTATGCTAACAATTTTAACAAATTCGAAGCAGCATTATCAATTAAAAGAAGAAAAAAGTAAACAAGAACTTTGCCATGAAACTGTGGTCTTAATGGATGTAAAGTCACTGATTAGAAACACCCAATGAGCAAATACATCGATAATTCTCGACAACTTTATTCTTAGATGTATAATCGGATTTCCCGATTTGTGCAAAGCATATGAAAGAACTTAGATTTGCCTCACAGAAAACCTTCACTTTCTTTCCAATGGTGATTAGTTCTACCAGTTAAATTTCGTTGCCATGGGTAGTTTTATAGCACAACTTCTAGCGGAGGTACACATATTTAATCTAGATAAAACCGGCCTATAGATTATTATTATTGCACAATTTATACTATATAGAATGTATACAGGCAATCTAGTGTTTGTCTTTGAAAAAGCTGCTAATCGTGGAAAACCTTTAGGGCAGGCCAACACAGCTGATACATGAATCAAATTTACACAAGAGAAAGAGCAAGAAAGCATGCTTCCTTTTCTCAATATTCAACTGTTCCGAGAGCCTAACAAGGTGGATACATACACGGGACGACTGAAGAGCCATAAAATTTTACGAAATGAATTTGGTCAATTACTTAGCGTACAGAGTCATGAAGATATGCTTCGAGCGCAAGTTTGAGGAAGAGTTAGAATATTTATTGAAGATCTTACAAATGAACAATTATCTGGATAAGATCGTTTGATTTTAACATGAGATCTCGCCTGGTTTGCGTAACAGAAGACGGTAGCAGAACGGTGTACCTGAACTTACCATAATGTCTAAAAGAGAAAACGGAATCAAGAGGACGAATTTTTCAAGTGTCACGATGAAAACACCATATTAAAAAACCGAGAGTAATGTTTTTGAACGCTAAAAACTTGATTGACTTCTTTCTCCAATTTTCTTATTGATTAAACAATAATTGAATGCGCGGGTGGTGGTAACAATTCTTTAAACCAAGTTTGCGAGCTTGAAGTAAACACCAATCGAATTGTATTTAACCAGACGTCGAACAACATAACAAAACTACCGCCAGCCGCAACGCACTGACGCGTTTCGACCTTCCATGATCATCATCAGAGTACGACGGCAAACTGACTATCGAGGATCAAACCGCATTGAATATATATGGAAATCAAATTTAGATATGCGGCTCTCACCTCTAGCAGTCTCGCATACATTGAACTTGACTGGAAATGTCGGCTGCACAATTTCTATGCAGTCACGAACATTAACTGTTTGCAGCTTTCGCCACATATACATATATAGGCAATACAATTTAACAATAATTGATTGCGCGGGTGGTGGTAACAATTCTTTAAATCAAGTTTGCGAGCTTGAAGTAAACACCAATCCCATTGTATTTAACCAGTCGTCGAACAACATAACAAAACTACCGCCAGCCGCAACGCACTGACGCGTTTCGACCTTCCATGATCATCATCAGAGTACGACGGCAAACTGACTATCGAGGATCAAACCGCATTGAATATATATGGAAATCAAATTTAGATATGCGGCTCTCACCTCTAGCAGTCTTGCATACATTGAACTTGACTGGAAATGTCGGCTGCACAATTTCTATGCAGTCACGAACATTAGCTGTTTGTAGCTTTCGCCACATACACATATATAGGCAATACAATTTACACAATAATTGATTGCGCGGGTGGTGGTAACAATTCTTTAAATCAAGTTTGCGAGCTTGAAGTAAACACCAATCCCATTGTATTTAACCAGTCGTCGAACAACATAACAAAACTACCGCCAGCCGCAACGCACTGACGCGTTTCGACCTTCCATGATCATCATCAGAGTACGACGGCAAACTGACTATCGAGGATCAAACCGCATTGAATATATATGGAAATCAAATTTAGATATGCGGCTCTCACCTCTAGCAGTCTCGCATACATTGAACTTGACTGGAAATGTCGGCTGCACAATTTCTATGCAGTCACGAACATTAGCTTTTTGCAGCTTTCGCCACACACACATATATAGACAATACAATTTAAACAATAATTGATTGCGCGGGTGGTGGTAACAATTCTTTAAATCAAGTTTGCGAGCTTGAAGTAAACACCAATCCCATTGTATTTAACCAGTCGTCGAACAACATAACAAAACTACCGCCAGCCGCAACGCACTGACGCGTTTCGACCTTCCATGATCATCATCAGAGTACGACGGCAAACTGACTAGCGAGGATCAAACCGCATTGAATATATATGGAAATCAAATTTAGATATGCGGCTCTCACCTCTAGCAGTCTTGCATACATTGAACTTGACTTGAAATGTCGGCTGCACAATTACTATGCAGAATTATTGTGTAATTGTATTGGTTAAAAGTTCAAACAAACCAGGAAACTGATCTTAAAGCAGCCATCACATTCAAGTTTACGAGATTTCTGTTATGATCAACTAGTATACTCATGAATAAAGGCTTCGCCAAGAAAAAAATACCTTCGTATATAACAAATGGTAT
This sequence comes from Eudiplozoon nipponicum, assembly GCA_029291075.1. NCBI lineage: Eukaryota > Metazoa > Platyhelminthes > Monogenea > Mazocraeidea > Diplozoidae > Eudiplozoon > Eudiplozoon nipponicum. The sequence continues at coordinate 10,237 of JAQBSW010004577.1, forward strand.
CACAAATAGTTTATCATTATACATGCAATTATACAGGAATATATTATTTTTCAAGAGACCTAGATCTTAACAATTTTTGATTCCCAACTGAATCAAGGCTTATCACGAAATATCAGGAATATAATCTTTCCAAAAATTTAGCAAGCAACTAAGTAATTGCTCGTTACAGTGTAAGGAAACCTTTCTCGGTGGAACAGATTCGTTAGGTAGAAAATCAATATTTCTACAATCAATGAAATTTCAAAATAATAGACGATTTCATACACGAATAGCATTGCAAAAACAAGCGAACTTCAAAAGAAGTGTTGAAGGTAGAAAAATTAATATTCTTAAATTAAAAAAAATTGACCCAAATTTAAATTTCGCACGAAAAGAAAGAATTAAACGCACATAATTCACGCGAAGTCAACTCGAAGTCTGGCACCGGATATTAAATATTTCTAATTAGATTATCTATAGTATTCTTCTAGATATGACAGATTATGGCAAACAGGTAATTTTGGAACATTTTGTTCTACAGTTGATTACTTTTTACAATTGTTTTCCATTTAAGAAACCAAAAGAAATATTTTGAAATGTTTCTTTGTCCAAACGTTGATCTACGAATGGAAATTTTAAACATAAATACTATATTTGACATAAATATCTGTCAGGTTTATTATGTTCTTTATCAAATGATAAGTGAAGTTTTCGAGCTTACAGTAAACACCAATCCTATTGTAGATAACCAGGCGTCGAACAATACAGCAAAAATACCCCCAGTCGCACGCTCTGACGCACTGATCATGGATGGTCAAAGTGCGTCAGCGCCTGCGACAGGCGGTAGATATGCTATGTCGTTCGACAACTGGTTAAATATAATGGGATTGGTGTTTACTTCAAGCTCGTGAACATAATTTCAAGAATTGCTACCACCACCCGCGCACAAACAATGATTGTTTAATTGTATTTCTGGAACAATTAATGTTTGTGACTGCATAGAAAATGTGAAGCCGATATTTCCAGTCAAGAACAATGTTTGCGAAACTACTAGAGATGAGATCCGTATATCCTATTTTGCTTTCCAAATGTATGTAATGCAGTTTCATCCTCGCTATTCAGTTTTCAGACGTGTTCTGAAAATGATTATAGAACGTCGAAACGCATCAGAACGTGCAAACTTGATATAAAGAAGTATTGAAAGACAGTAGGCCGATGTGCGTCTTAATCTAACATTTTCTAATGTACAATACAATACGACAAATTCACTACTTAATATTGTTAAATTAAATACTATATAATAAAGTTATTCTCTAAGAAGCATAAATAAATATAACGAGTGAAATACATTTACCATTATTAAATCCTTAAAAATACTACTACTTGTATTTAACTTTCAAGACCACGATCGTATAATAATTCTTGCTGCATTCATAAAAAGCATAATGTAAATCAAAATAAAATGTACAGACTGTAATAAAACAATTGAACCAGTGCCGTTATAGCCTCCTCTGACTTTATGAATAAATTCGATTTATTAAACCAACTTTGTAAATGAGACAACCCGGTGTACTTGAAGCACTTTTACCAGTAGTTATTATGCACACTATGGTGGACCAAATCAGGCCAACACATTCTTGCATGCTTCAGGCTTTAGCGACTGTTATCGTGATGAGCAACTTTTACAGCACAAATTTTACTCTCTTTGTCGTTTGTGGAACTTTTTAAAATATATTTATCAAGCGATAAATAACTGGGAACACATATTTCAATGAATGACAATCTATTTGTTAAACCGAAGCGTAAGTCATGATTTGAGGTAAAATAACATTGTCAATCCTAATTACATAACCGGAGACAGGTTAATGCTATAAACCTAGCACTCATTTAATTAGCACAAGATTTTTTCAATCTGTCAACAAACCATGTTTAACTTAACCAAAATTGTCAAATTTAGAAAAAAACGTGGACGCGTTATAATTCCTAATGGAATTACACAATTTATTAAGAAAAAAATTCTAATTTCTGCTTTCATTATTATTTTCATTATATGTCAATGTCTTTACATCAGTGTAAGAAAAAATATTCCACTTACAATTTTCTCTACAGACATCAATATAAATCCTGAAATGATAATTTACATTGAAATGAAAAAATTTAAGTATGTCAGATAAAATATGACAGAAAATATTTTGAATTCATTTTCTGGCTGAATAACATACATTTTCTTTAAATTTATACTTCAAAAAGAGATATGCGAATAGTAAAAGGAGATTTCTAATATTTTGTATAGTAATTTTCGGCAACGACGATTCTTTCTAATAAACTGACGGGCTCATAAGGCCTGCGTTTTATTTATGATGCATTTAAACATGATTTTCTTAATAAAAAGTAGAAACTAATTAAAGGGATATCCAGATAGACGTTTAATTTCACCTACGATTACAAATAATTACGTGCATCAAAATTTATTTTATAGCGCCACATCCTAAAACGTTGTATATAAATAAAGGCATATCACATTTCACAAAACTTTTAATGAAAGCTGCGATTATTTCTTTTAAATCGGCAATTTTTCTTGTAGAGGATATATGTTTTGTTTGAAATGTTGAGAATCTCGCTAAAGATTCTGAACTTAATGGAGTCTAAATGTGTCAGGCTAATAAATAGAACAATACTAATTAATACAAATAACATGTTTTTTTTGGTGCACTAAAATCGCCATAACTTTTCTTAATTGGTTAAAAGAATTTGCCTTAATCTGGTGGAGCATTTTTGAAATCAACTAAATGTAAAACCTCTTCTATAATCAGCTCTCATTAATTGATTTATCAATTAGTTTACATTATTATCATATAAAATAATTATTTATTATTATAGTGAATAATAATTATTATTTAATATTAATTCTATTATTAAAACTGTGGATATTTTTAAATATGTAATATTCTTTCTAGCTTTAAACTGGCTGCTATAGTAAATTAACTTTATGAAAAATATCTCTCAAATGAACGTATTAGACGTGTGTAATCATTAGCTCATTGAAAAATTCTTGCGTTGTAAATTCGTAAATCTTGGTATCTTGTGACCTAGGCTGTTGTAGTAAAATTATTCCGTGAAAAATATGCAAACTATTCCTTACGTGTATAAATTTAATTTATTTAAAATATAAATTTTATTTTTCAAAATTCTACAATTTATCGCAGATATTTGTCAATTTTAGCAATATATAACAATGAGTTTTGTAAACGGAAAACACAATTTCTTTCCTAAATTGACTCGCTAAATTATATATATTAATGCGAACATACATATTTTCGGCATTGAATCAACAACAGTTTCAAAAGAAAACCACAATTTTGTGCACAAATAATGCCTATTTGAAACACAGGTTGTTAAATAAATAAAATGTTTCCGCATGCGAGTATGTATAAAAATTGTATAATTTTAGGTGAACAAATTAGTAATCATCAACGAATATAAGTGAAATTCAAACGAAATAACAAGCTTACTATAATCAAGGTTGTGGTCTTGATATAAGAACCTGAACCATTAATTACTTACATATGTCAGTATAAATTAAGTATTGTATAGTTTAAAAAAGGAAAATCATCCAGTAGAATGGTTTCGTCCTTATTTGGAGCTCATCATGTACTGGCCAGAATTTGCCGTGGAAAGGCTCGAACCTGGGCACGTCTGCCTCTGAATCAGGTTCGAGTCTTGTACGTGGCAAATTCTGGCCGGTACATGATGAGTTCCTAATAATGATGAAACCGATCTTCTGGATTATTTGTCTATTCTACACTATACAATTCTTAGATTAAACTGACATTTGTAAGTAATTAATGGGCCAGATGCTTGTATCAAGACCGCAACCTGGATTATAATAACTGCTATCACCGCCCGCGCAATTTGTAGTCCATTACAAAATAAAACACATGAAATAAAAATACACTTTTCTCATATCTTGTTGGTTTTTGTATTATATACTCAGCATTATATTTAAATAATTATCAAATAAATGTTGAATATTTTTAATAAATATTTTCTGCATTGATTTTAACTGTATTTATACGATAGCCACGAAATTTTAAATAAACAAAATATTTTTTGACGCTTACATATAAACAATCAACTTGGAATGAATGAGAGATTAAATGAGATAAGGCAATTTTGTGCAAAATTAGCTTCTAATCTAAACGTAGACTTTGTGAAATACAATATAATTCTCCGTAATTTTGTTGAATTTAAAAACTTAAAATAAATTATCAGCAAAATCTGTTCTGTGAAGCGAGATTGTGGATGGTTAGATTTGAATTTAGGTCTATATGATGGCACATAGACTCCTCCTAAAGGAAATGCTAATCAAGAACCACTAGGCAAATCACTTCAAATTTTATGTTTCTGAGCAGAAGCGAATTTCAAGAAGTCCTTCTAGACATTTTATTCTGCTTGTGGGTTTGTGCTCCTATTATTAGTTGCAAGTGATCACGTATAGGTGACAAAGCTGGATATGCTAATTGCTGTTCAAAGACCCTGACTTGCTTGAGATCTGCGGCACCAAAAAGATTACTGGCACAAGTAGAAACCTACAAATAAATAATCGAGTACGTGATAGATCTACGGATTGCGTGCTCCTATTGGTCCAGCGTACTTTAATTTAAATTTCCTTTCAATATGTCTGCGATGCAATTTGCACATTTTTGGTACTTTCATACAATTTGAATAAACAATTTAATTCGGATGAAAGATGATTTATAAAGGAAAAGTAGGACCCAGCAAAAAGACGATATTTAAATGATAAAAGTCCTGTTTGACGTAGCATTTTATACTACAAAACATTCTCAGAATACATTAAATAAAGAGTTATCAAAGAAGGAAATGTTAAATGAAGTGGTATTTTGCTAAATTGACTATAATTGATACATCAAAAATAATTAAAATCTAGTCCAGATTTAATTTGGCATCAACATTTTATCTTTTGAAGCACACAAAATAAATATATAGCTCAAGTGTAAATTCGGGACATTTGACAAATGCTATTAAAGGCATTAAAAAATTAAATAAAACCGTGACGGAGAGAATAATTGAAGATTTCCTGAATTATTTTCGGATTTTCGTATAATTTCATTCTTTATTACTGGTTTTCTTATTGTATCTTTTAACTTAGTTTCTATTGGCAGTGTAGCACCTTTTAACGAACGTTTGAGAAAGAAAAAAAACAACTTCTCTTTTCGCTATTACTATTACTTTAGCTGCCAATATTCAAATTTCTTTTAAGACCCACTTTTTTTATTTTACCATTCTATCCTATGGAAACATTTTAAACACATCTCATTTACTTTTACTACCACTTAATTATTTACTGTGGAAATTTTGCCCCCTCTCTACCATGACGCCACTCGTAATTATTTCATCTAGGATGTAAGTGTAAAAATAGGTCATACGAGTACAAAGATGAATTTATATTTATCCCTTTAATTTCACTAGAGTGAGTGATACGCGTGCCGCTAATTATATGTAACAGATTATTTCTCAGTCATAAACAAATGCCCACACACATTCACACTCACAATTGGGACATACGCTAATCTAATGAATCGTCAGATATTGTTAAATTGCTGTAATTTCACTAGTATGAGTGTATACGTGCTGTAACTGTTTACTCCACCATCCAAATCAAAAGAGAACACATACAAACAGGCATGGTGTACGTGCATCTAGAGAGTCGTCCATATGAGCAATAAAATCTTTGTAATAGCATTTCGAAGAGTGTACACATGCAAATACATGCACAAACAAATTGACACACTTATCTACTGCATAGACAGTTTCGCATAATAGATCTAACAATAAGTATAAATGAGATATTTTAAACTAAATTTTCCATTTGATATATAAATTGTTAATTTGTTTGTGGGGTGTGCTTTCCGTTGAAAAAGGCTTTCAAACCCAGGATTCTAAATGTTCCGAATCGATCTGATTAAAGAAATTGCAAAAGTAATGTCGAAGATGCATGTCAAATAAACTTAAACACAAAGAAAAGATTTTAAATCAATTAAATTTTGCTTTTCTTAACAAGGTATTTTACTTTGCATATAATTCGCATACAGAAATAATTGGCAAAGATTTGATCAATTTGAATAAAAGTCGCAGCTATTTACAAAATTCTCTTACATAAAACAAAATAATTCATTATAAACATCTGTATCTCAAAATTGGATCCTGTAATGCCTTTAAAGAAGCAGGTATTCAATAATTAGATTTAAGCTGAATTATGATTTAAGAGAGAAATTGCACAATTATAACATATTTCCTGATAGATATGGTCTTTATTTTAATTGCATTTACAATACAATTTCCGAAAAAAATGTGCATTAACCGGCAACGGATAGGACGAAATATTTTAGAGCAAAATATCAGCCAATTTTCAAAATTACCATACAGAACAGTAAAATAATGCATTAGTAATAATATGATAATTGTTAGAATTCATGCAAATTCTAAATCCTCTGCCAAAGAATTTCAATTTCTAAAATCGCAAACACAAGTCAATTTTACCAAAATAGAACAACATGTATTAAAATGAATGACATATATTTGTTTTTCCTATTGACATCTATTTTCCATATTTTTCATCAACCGCAAAATAAATTCCACGGAATAGAACTGCTCGCATTCTGGGCATCCACATTTGCTCTGGTGCTCTAATTCGTTGGAGTATTACACTAAAATGAATTTTCTGAAGCAGACAAATACAAATATGGTACGGATAGAATAAATTGTTAAAATTAAAATACGCAGATATTTGTCGAATATTGTTTAAAAAATTAAGGAATCAATGAAAACTATTCTTTTTAAAATTAGCATGTAAATTAAAAGTCTTCAGCAAAAATTGATACAACTGCAGTAATCCTCAGAATAATCTGGGAGGAACATCGTATATATTTGTCAAATACACTAATTGTTAACATTAAAAAATTAAAATATATATATATATATATATATATATATATATATATATAATGTTTATTATAAAAGATAATTTCTGTAGGTAGTAAACCACCAACCTTGAGCCAAATTGGCTTACATACAAAAGAGTCAAAATATATAAAATCGCTTTCTCTCTCTTGCTTAGCATACCTACGCCTTTTGCAATATTTACTTACGCAAATGGAAACCAAAAGATAACATATTAATTAAATTCATGTTTGCAAGCTGGATATTAATACCAATCCAATATATATATATATATATATATATATATATATATATATATATATATATATATATATATATATATAAGAACAAAACAACGTACTCCATGGAATAACATTTATTAATAAATCTTATTTCTACCAGTATCTACAGCCATTTTTTCTGGATTCGTTAGTATATTCGTTCATCCAATCCTACTGTACATTTGTCGTAACCAATCTCCTCTTCGTTGTGCTAGCCTTTGTTTTGCGCAATTTAGACCACTGCTTTTGCGCAATTTAGACCACTCCTTTTGCGTAACGTCATTTGGTGTGTCATCGCTTTCATTGTAATTGCGTCCGTAATTGATGTATGTGTCGTATTTTGCGAAGCGTTGGCTATTTTTAAAGGCATGTCAGTTATGTCTTTGTTCCAGTCCAATTTAATTTCTTTTTGAATTATTTTCTGCACGTTTAAGCAGGGCTTCAGCTTATTAATTGCAATAGCTTCAAAAGCCAGAAGCATTTTCTCTGTTTTTGCCTTGTAGAGAACTGAAAAATTGTTACTACTAACAGCATGACCTGTGAGTAGTACATGTTCGCAAATTGCTGATTTTTGTGCAGGAGCTGCACCCCTCTTTAATAGTTTTTGAGGGAGATGCTGATTTATTCTAGTTTCGAGCCTCTTTTTTGATCTGCCGATGTACTGAGCGTTGCAGGTACATTGAAATTTGTATACAGAGAAAGGTGTTGACGTCACAGAGAGGCTATTTTTTTCATTCGTGCGCATCAGTTTTGTTGAGTTGAACACCACTCTCACATGTATTGATGGAAACTGTGCTTTTTTAGCTCAAATTACTTTTCGTTTGAAGATTTCCGCTGGAAGATCACCTCCAAAGGGAACACTAAGCGTTACTACCTGGGGAGTTTGATTTTCTTCTAAATTGGCCTCCATTTTGTTGCGTTGCCTCAAGTTGTGTTCGATGAACCAGTCCGGATAGCCATTATTTCTCAACGCTTCGCGAAGCAAATTTAGCTCCACTTCACTGTTGTCCGGTGAACAAATCCTGCGTATTCGTGTGCCCAAATTTATTATTAGGTTCCTTTTGTACGCCCTTGGCACACTACTCATATAATGCATATATTGTCCAGTCCAGCTTGATTTCTTGTGAACTGACCTTGAGAGAGTACCTTCTTCATCTCTCGTTATTCTTACATCTAGGAAGGATAAATATCCGTCTTTTTCTTCTTCTATTGTAAACTTGATTGCCTGGTCTACCTTGTTTATGTGATGTAGCAGTGAATTTGTATCTTCATCCTTTTCAACGACCATGAAAGTATCGTCAACGTAGCGCACGTAAAAATAAGCTCCATTGATAAATGGTTTTAAACCAGTTGTTTCTAAATGGTGCACGTATATGCCTGCCAATACTGGTCCAAGAGGACATCAACACCTCTGTTTGTATACAAATTCCAATATACCTGCAACGCTTAGTACATTGACAGATCAAAAAAGAGGCTCGAAACTAGAATAAACCAGAATCTCCCTCAAAAACAATTAAAGAGGGGTGTAGCTCCTGCACAAAAATCAGCAATTTGCGAACATGTACTACTCACAGGTCATGCTGTTAGTAGTAACAATTTTTCCGTTCTCTACAAAGACATAACTGACATGCCTTTAAAAATAGCCAACGCTTCGCAAAATACGACACATACATCAATTACGGGCGCAATTACAATGAAAGCGATGACATACCAAATGACGTTGCGCAAAAGGAGTGGTCTAAATTGCGCAAATGCAGTGGTCTAAATTGCGCAAAACAAAGGCTAGCACAACGAAGAGGAGATTGGTTACGACAAATGTACAGTGGGATTGGATGAACGAATATACTAACGAATCCAGAACAATGGCTGTAGATACTGGTAGAAATAAGATTTATTAATACATGTTATTCCATAGGAGTACTGTTTTGTTCTTGGTTAAATTAGAAACTATCAATTATATATATATATATATATATATATATATATATATATATATATATATATATATATATATATATACATAAATGAAGTTTGGTTGCGAAACTGTATTTATTGAGATTACCTGAACTTCGTTGTGATTGACACAGTTTTTGTTCCAGTAATTTTCTTTCTTTAACAAAATATTTTGGCTGCCTTGATCGGCAGACTCCTTCAGTTCGTCCATCCCCACCAGTTTCACAAAGCAAATTAATAAGACAAGCGTGATATTTCCTCTGACCATATAATTTATTTTTTAGACTTATATTTCACTAGATATTCGCGTTTCACATGTGCGTGCGTGTGCATTTCCATAACTGTTACGTCCATCTTAGTAAAAATTTACCATTTACATTCATTAGTCTATTTGTTTTATACACTCTATGTAAAATGACGTAACTGAGATTACCCTCACATTTTGTGGAAAGGGGAGATCAATAATTCAGAAAAATTCGTCATAATTATTACATTAGGAGTGAAAAAGATAGAATTCCGTATGACCAATAAACGTTTTTAATTTCAATTCAAACAACTCAGGTTGTACTCAGGATAGACTTGTTAATAACAGTTATCGTCATAGTATTAAATAGGCGCACGTCAGCATAGACTAACCTTCGGTTAATGAAGAAAAGGAAATTTATTCAAAAGACTTGTTTTTTCTTTATTGGAAAGTATTCCTATACTCTCTTGAATTCACTGTAGACAAAGCTTGAACCTGGGCACGTCCACTGTGAGTTTGTGACTATCACCACTGGGCCACCTTAACACAGACTACACACAATATTTAGTTAAATAGCTGAAGTTTTTCGGCCAGGCTTTCTTTCCGGTGGAAGTTATATGACATCTCTTTAGATCAAACGTTCAAACTGGCCAACATTCAATTCGTCATTATAGAACAGACACCACACTACCTGAGAATGGTGTATTAAATTATGCATTTATATAATTAAACGAATATTGGTTGCGCGGGCGATTATGAAAATTATTTAAAATAAGGTTTCAAGCTTGATATTTACCCCAATCCTATTGTATATATATTTGTCAAGATAAATTAAGCAGCGTGTATCTTAGAAGAGACAGTTAATCCATTAGACCGGCTTCTGTCCTTAATAGGCACCCAGAAGATTTTGTCGTGAATTTGATGCAGAGTGTGCTCGAAACTGGGCACGTCTACATTGGGGTATGTGATTCAAACTCTTTTTTTATTAGCCGCTCATTCAGGTGGAGTTTATTTGGCATTATTCGTACATATAAATCCATATGGCCATCTTCTATCTGTTATTATAGAACAGCCAATGAACTACCTAGAAAATTAGTAAAGAATTGAAAATTTATATGAGAAAATTTATGATTGTATGCGCGGATGGTGATAACATTTATTCAAATGAAGATTGAGAAATCCATAAAAATGTCAATCCCATTGTATATTTTTTCCGTATAAGCTAAGCATCGTGTAATGTATAAAAAGCTGTTAATCTAGTAGACTGGTTTCGTCCTTATTGGAACTTTTCATATACCGACCATAATTTTTTGCGAACTGAACTTGAACATGGGCGCGTCCGTTTCGTTGTCTACGACGCTAACCACTAAGCCAGCCTTCCGTACACTACACACAATCTTTCCTTCAAACATGGTCTATATGGCATTTTGTATTTTACAATCTGTACAATACATGCATCTTTGTCAATGAGGACGAAACCGGTCTACTGTATGAATTGCCTTTTCAGATTACACGATGCTTAATTTATAATGGAAACTGTATATATATATATATATATATATATATATATATATATATATATATATATATATATATATCAATGGAATTGAGTTCATATCGAAGTCACAACTTTGAATTAAATAAAGGAAACAGTTGTTTCCCAGCAAAACTACGGCCACTTAAAAATGTACTTATGTAAAAGCTAATGATTTATCATCAAGTCATAGTGTTTTCGAAATTGACTAAAACAAGCCATTTTTATAATCTGATATATACATGACTTAATGGAAAAAAAGTCATTTAAAATTAGTTTTAAAAAAACCCAGAAATCATTGACTCATTAATATCTACGCATTTTTAAAATTGAATACTATTTCACATTTTCTGAAGCTAAACTACATAAATGTCAACAGAATAAGGAGTGCTTAGGTTGATAATTTGAATGCTTGTGTTAAATTCATAACATGCATTAAATAAGGTAAATTTTTAAGATAGGAGCTTAATCTCATTTTCCGTATAAACAGCTAAAAATCCATCAAAAACAAATAAAATTTCCGAAAAATGCAGCTGCAAGTCGAATTTACTAATATACAACAATGGGTATGCAAAACAACTTAACTAATTAATTGTGAGTTTGTGCAAATTTTTATAACTGAATGAAGAAAATCTTGTCTTTATTTGTCTTCGCTTCCACAAGAAACTTCCGAAGTAAATATGCATAGATTGACAATGAATTTGAACTTTTCTGCCAATTCATAATTTAATAATACCAGATTATTTATTATTGCCATTTTTTAAATTGCATCCAAAGCCAATTTTGTCAAAATACAAACAAATTTCAGAAGTCTAAACAATATTTTAAAATAAAATAGGTGCTTCGGGGCAAATTGACTGAAATAAAGAAGAGTGAAAATCAATAAAATCGTTTCTTCATCACATAGACCCTACCTTATGAATACATCAGCAATCATCGTAATAAACGGCTAGTTTTGAGGAGCCGGAAGGCAAACACATTTATGCATTCAAATTAGCTACTACAATTCGTTTTCTGAAGTAGATATCCAACTAATTTTTATAAACTTAAGAAAGAGTTAAGAGAAAATATTTTATTTTAACCAATTATTCCATAACTGAAAATTAATCAATTAAAAAATCGGACCCTTATATAAGTGGAATTTATCACACAATTTCTCCAATTAATGTATACAACTTGGCCATGGGCTTCTAAATTGTTTAAAAACAGTACTGCTGCGATTTAAAAAACAAAAAATACTTAATGCAATACAACTGCGTCCAGATTAACTTTCCACATTTTGAAATTGGTTCAACATCACATTTTTGATCAATCAAATACTGTCAATAGAAATAGGATTTAAAAATAATTTAATATTAACCCAGAGCCTCGTGTTACATTAATTAGGAACAATTTGAGAAGTAAACGTGCAAATCAACAGGCATTTGCCACATATAATTATACAAAACAAGGAATTTATTAAGCAATACAGTCAAGAATATTATAAAATTGACTTCTACATTGCATTTTCTGAACCAGATGCTCACTGATTAGCCTTGAATAAAAGAAGAATTTTTCTTTTAAATGGAAGGAATCTTTTAGATTTCTCATAAATAAAAGGTAATTTATTATAAAGGATCGTAATTTTAGCATTATCGAATTTGAGTCACAATTTCCGAATAAAATACAGAATAGTTAGCAATGTTTTGAAGTAGGTCATAAATGAAAATTCGCTGCGAATTGTCAAAGTTATGAACACATGATATAATAAAACTGCATCAAGTATAGCTTGAAAATTTTTAATTCATTCCGAAAGACAAATATTCAAAAAAAAAGGTAGAGAATTTTACACTGGTCTAATTTAACTATCGTGTCAATAATTTTCTTTTTTGCAACGGCTTAAAAATGGTTCGAACATCATAAAACGAAGAAACGATTTGCAAAAAAATGGAGGAACTCATAATCCAAATCGCATATTTTCCCAAATTTAAACATAAAGTGAATAAATACTGGCATTTCATAAAAAAGTCCACAAATAATACATGGATTTGTTCGAAAACAATATTTACTGTACAAATTAAATGATTTCGATTTAGAACTTACTTATTTATCTCAATTACCGAAGCGATCCTCCTCATTTATTAAGTTTAATATCCCAGTTATTGTCATAAGCTAATATTATTAAAAAGTAAACAAATTATTATCACTCTTATATTTGTTGTTTTAATTAACTAGTTCAAGTAGAGGCGTCACAAATTAGAACGAATGGAAGAAAGGCTTACGTGAAAACTTTGTCAAATACAACAAAAAAATTCATTATATAATAGGTTCAAAAATATTTTGCAATATTTCGAAATTGCTTTCAAATCAATGAGCCGAACACACAAATAATTAACTGCGGACTCTTTAAGATTTGAAATAATAATCGCTGGTTCGTGACAAATTGTCACGAATATTAAAGCGAATTTTCAAATCAATCAAATAATTTGACAGACGGTGAAATATTTAGAAGTGAAAAATGGAGATTCACTGCAAAATCACAGCCATTATCTATATCTAATAAACACTGAATTCAGTAATAAAATTGTGTATATTTGATTTGCTTTTTTAATTAATTTAAAATCAAACACAAATAATTGGCTATGACCATAGTAAGGAGCCAAAACATTAATTTTGACATAGTATAAAATTTCTGATAAAAAACAGGTAATTACTGAATCGACAAATTGCGCTATACGTAAATGGCATTTACAGCAAACATTCTGATGCAAAAAAGTACAATTTAGCAAAGAATTAAAAAAGTATTTACACGCAAAATTGCAGCTAATTGCACAAATTTACAAACAAACAAATTAATAATACTGTATTACTGATATCTTGCCACATCTTAAAATTGCGTCTGAAACACATTTTCTGCCGAGCAAATAAAAACAGTCGTCAATGCATTGAATAAATTTGAAGATAAAATCAGTGTCTCGTGCCAATTTAACTCAAACGCAGCATCGAGTATTATAGAATTATAGATTTTATTATTATTCAAAATTGCTTTTACATTGCATATACTTTTAAAAAATCGTAGAAACGATTTGTAAAGAATAGAGTAATTCAAATTAAATATCGCCACATATTCCCAAATAAACAAGTATAAAAATCAAAATAAAAGAATAATTGCCAAGTTTTATTTCCAAAATTCAGTTTTAAGAAAGTTTATATTGCGTCTACTATACAAAACTTGAATAAAATTTTAGCAAAATGGTTACGAAAATAGAATAAAATACAGAGCATTTTTCACAATATATATAACAAACCTAAGGAAATAGTTATTCAATAAAATGTTATTTTCTTTTATATTGGTTTCAACATGAAACATACTGAATCAAGATAAACAAATATGCAACAAATATGAAAAGATAATTAAAAGAAGAATAATTGCGTGGTTGTTAATAACGATTATTCTAATCAAGATATCAATCTTGATATAAACACCTGACTCATTATGAGTTGACCACTATCGTCTTTAATAGAAACTCATCATGTACCGTCCAGAATTTGCCGGAGACGGGGCTCGAATCTGAGCACGTCTTGCTTCTAATCTGTTGCTCTAACCACTGATTTATCCTGACGCACATTAAACACAATTACCAGTTAGATACTAACTAATGATTTTTTGATCAATCTTTCGTTTAGATTAAGCCTATATGGCATCCCTCATCCCATTATACCTGGAGATCCAACTAACTATCCACAATCTGTCATTATAGAATAGACACCACGTTACATTGGGAAATAATATCGAAATGAAAATTTATATAATCTATCAAACAATGGTTTCGAGTGCGATGAAAACAATTGTATTAATCAAGGTTGTGATCTACATATAAACACGTGATCCATTATGTTCACACATTTGTCAGTATTATCTAATTATTGTATATGCCAAAAAGGAAATTCATTCAATAGACATTACGTGATGAGTTCCCAATAAGGACGAAACCGGTCCACTATATGAGTTGCCTTTTCTGCAATATACAATACTTAGTTTATACCGAAATGTTTATGTACATCATAGGTCCGGTGTTTATAAATATTAAAAGGTTCTAAGAGAAAAATTTTAAGCTTCTTTCAAATTTAACAATTCGTAACATTAAAATGTTTTGCCTCTAATATATTTTCAGTAAATGTTATTGGATCAAAATCTTATTTTCTTACGTAATCATGCGACAAATAGCCAACAGATTCAAATAGGCTGCAAAGTACGTCTCAGCAGCACATTTCAAAATCAACACAGATTTTTCTTCTACCCGTTGGAATTTACATTATATTTACTTTAGACAACAGAAATAATTGGCATTGCAGCCGGACAGAGTTCATTTCCTGGCAAAATAGCGCATAGTAGCGCTCTAAAACAGCTGACTGGCCGCCTGGTTTATCATCATCAACATGGTTATTTGTTTAGTTGTTTAAATGTTTTAACTTTACACTTAAGATATATATATATATATATATATATATATATATATATATATATATATATATATATATATATAATTGAACTTCTATGTTCATTGATTTAGATCGCTCAAGTAGCCATTAACACCGGGGACTAAAACGCTTTATTTTCTAATGAACTACAGGGCTAGTGAATGTTTCTGTATTTTAATTTAGTTGCTTCACACTATAAGCGTTACATATTGTTTCACTATGCCTTTTTTATATATATGGTCTATATATAGAACATTTATTTATGTAATCTTATAGCTTGCATGTCAAATCAAATAATTCTGGGCACTGTACGAATTTACCTTTCAATTTCACAAGCTAATTACTGAGTTTCGCTGCAGAAATTGAATTTGCTTTCTGTGGACCACCAGCATTTCTTAAAAATTATTTTCTGATGCACTTACAGCCAAGACTGTTTGCATATATGTCTCTTAATACTATTTTTAACGTTGAAACTTATGTTTGATGACGTTGTCGTGAGAACAATCGTGGTTGGGTTTGGTTACCTGTACCAGCATTCGATGAAATGAAGCCTACAGTATAAAAGTCAGCAAATAGGACGAGTCGGCTATAGGGAGTTGCAGCCACTTTCGTGGATTCAATCAGCAATGGCCGCAACAACGAATGTCAAATCACAATTCCTGGGATGAAGTCGCTTAGGGTTTCTGTAGGTAGGAGAAGGTTATGTGGCTTACAAACATTTACATAGAATTAAATTCTGGAAACGATCTAACCGGTCTAAATTACAGTGCATATTGTGGAAAAGAAATTCAGAAGCACGAATGCAGTCTTCTGACACATTTACGTGTATATAGTCCAGAATTTAGGACACTATTATTATCTTGATTTTTTTTAATCTATCCCCAGAAAATATATTTTACGAAGCAAACAAATAGCATATAGAAGAACGCGTTAATTTCAAAAACGCAGTTCGTTTGCCAAATTGACCAAGGAATTGATGTACCACAAAACATTGCTCTTTTCCGTTATCTGGCTACGACGTTACATTTTCTAAATTATAAATTTACAAATCCGTGAAAAATTTCAATTAGACTAAAGAAGAAAATTTAAAAAGTACGTTAGTTTCATTGATTCGCAATATTAACACTTTATAGATTTTATATCTTGCCAATTTATCCTATTGACAAAGAATCGCATTTCCCGTTGAAAAATTACAATTATTTTCAAGCGACTCAAGAAATATTCAAACTTTAAATATTCCTACCCTTCACATTGGATTATACACTATATATGGTATAGAAACTTATGAATAAATAACAATGCATGGAGAGGCTGAATTATAAAACACTACAAGTTTAAATGAATTAGCTTGTAAAAACCAATAAATAAAAGTATCATTAAAATATTGTCATTTTTAAATAGGCATTTACGTTGCATTCCTAGACGTAGATTACAACAAATATTCTACGAATTGAAAAATAGCTAAAGTAGATAGTTGCAGGCTTATGTAAAATTTCTAACAATTTACATCTAATTAATAAATCATCAATGTCATTTTCATTAGGTAAATGCTGATTTACAATATATTTTCGAATATGCAGATATTAGCAATGCATGGCAGAATTAATTAAAATCATAATTGCAAACAATTGTCAAACGTATTATTTCATAACATAATAAAACTTTACCAATAACACCATGCCACTATTGGATTTTCTTCTTAATCACTTTTTCTGCTGTATAAAGCAAAAACAATTAGGCAAAAACTGCATATTTTAAAGTTAAATCACAGCCTTATTTTAAATTATCTAAAACATAATACTGTGCTTAAAGGAACATTGGTTGCGCGGGCGGTGATAACAATTATTATAATCAATTTTCGGGTCTTGATATAAGCACCTGATCCATTAATTACTTAAATATATCAGAATAAACTAAGAACTAAATAGTGTAGAAAATGCAATTCACCCAGTAGACCGGTTTCGTCCTTTGTGGGAACTCATCATGTCCTGGGATGGTTAGCTGAAACTTTGTGTCTAAATGTATGTTATATGGGCTCCACCTAAATCAAATATGTACTAACCAAGTTACATTATTAAGTATATAATCGAACATAGTGTGTAGTGTAGTGTGCGCCAGGGTGGCTCAGTGTTTAGAGCACCAGGTTCCGAAGCAGACTTGCCCAGGTTCGAGCCCTGTCCGCGGCAATTTCTGGCCAATTCATGATGAGCTTCCAATACGGACGAAACCGGTCTACTGGATAAATTGCCTTTTCTACAGTATTCAATTCTTAGTTTATACTGATATATATAAGTAATTAATGGGTCAGGTGATAATATCAAGACCGCAACCTTGATTATAATAATAATATCGTGCTTTTTAAACACCAAATATTGTTATTCTTCAAAACTGCTTCTACGTTGAATATAGTGCACCAAACCTATATGCCACTGATAAAAATACGATGAGCTCAAATACAAAACCGTTGACTTGATCCGAATTGAATAATCCAACAATATAATTAAAGAATAACTCAATACTCTGACTTATTAAAATTATATTTAAAATAAAATAAGCATTTATTTTCAGATAGAAATATTTATAAAATTAAATTTTAAATTATTTATCTCATATATTCTTCGTTAAAGCAGACATAGAAAATGCTACTAAAAGATGGACACAAGTTGAATATGGTGGATTTTTATTACATATTTCATAAAATAAAAATTTTTGTTAAGTTTTACAATTCTGAGCTTGAAATTCATTTTACAATACAAACATTGAAAATAATATGCACAAATTTGATACGAACGGGAAAATCGCTATGAGCAAAATATCAGAAATATTTAAATTTCACTAACAATTTGCATAGAGAAATAAAATAAGTAATATCTTTGCCACATAATAAATTGATTCATAGTTGAAAGTTTACCGAAAGCAAACAAACAATTCGAAAAAGACTCGTTAAAATTTCATAGTAAAATCGCAATGTCGAGTCAATTCCACTAAAAGAAAGCAAATAGTTTTATCATCAGTAAAATGTTATTCTTATTTGAATTGGCATTTACTGCGCATATAATTCAGTAAAAGTAGAAGCAATAGGCATGAAAGGGAAAATTGTAAATATAAATTTTATACTTCAACTAAATTTATTTAGACAAAATTAAAAAATTTAAGAATTAGTAAATGTTGTTCGTCGTGAAAATTGACTTTAAATAATACTTTCTGAAACGAACTCTCGTAAATCAGCAACGTATCCAAATTGGAATTGAAAAGCCTTTTGCCCACTTAAATCAAATTCGTATCCCTGTGTTAAAATCACATTAAAACTTGAATTACCATAACACTTTCACTATATCGAATCTGCATTTACGCTTCAACAACAAATGCTCGTTTGAAAAACAGAAACAAGTTCTTGAACCTAGTCAGGCTTGTTCGATTCACATTAGTATTTGCATTATTTAGCTTCAATCGAACGCCGGATAATGTTGTTAAGAAATGCAATAAATCTATGGAAGTAAAATCGAAGTCGTTCGCAAAATATGCTATTTAGAAGGAAATTATCATTAAATAGAAGACGCCATCAATATAAGGTTTGTTTCTCAATTACCTTCTTTGGAATTAACATCCAAGCAGTTAATAACAAATTTCGGGAAGCGTTAAAGCCAATATTATATCTTTAATTAAATAAATCATTTACTTTTTACAATTAAACTGCTATTTTAATCTGACCCGTCGTCAAATTGGACTCATCGTTACGTTTTGGTTATAAAATTAGATTAGTTAGCAATAAAATAAACACAAAAACTACCATCCACCACACGTTTATGCAGATTCCAACTTTCGTGGTAATTATTACACAATCACAGCAAATAAAAATACGAGAATCAAGCCGCAATGCACATGAAAGGACATTTAAACAATAAATGTGGATTTTGTCACTAGAATGAAACTTCAATTAATTAGCAAATAATAGATAAATGGGTTTAATTTTAATAAGCCGCGATGTCTAAAATTATACATTTTTATGAGGAACGGACATTTAAATATAATCATTTTTCCCTGTGACAAAATGCCATCTGAAGTAACGGCAAGTTTTCATAAATCTTAAAATAATTTTTCCCCTTTGTTGAAAGTAATTTGATATTAATTAATTAATATTAATTAATTAAATTAATATTAATACGTTAATAGAAATTCTTTCATGTGAAATATTCGGAAGAATTGATTCAAAAAAATTACATGAAATTAATACCTCGAAAAGTTCATCGCAGCTTCGAGCAAATTTAATATTTTAATAATAACCATTATTTTGGTTTACAACCAGTAATCACAAATTTGGCTACAACAATTTTGCATGGAAGCACGAATATGTTTATCAATGAAGAGAACGATATTTTACAGACTGCTATTAGTTAAAATAAAGCTGTTTTATTTTGCCGTTTGTTTCATGAAGAATCCCCGTTAAAGATCAATTATGTTATTAAATACAATAAAACACTTCATGCTCATAATTCAGCTTAAAAGAATGGTTCAATTATTTTTCCACGCAATTCAAATTTGAACGATACACACTTCCTTGACGATACTATCTAAGAAGATTTTTTTAAATATAAGTTAAGTCTAGGTAGAGCAAGTTTCTACTTCTCAATTTAGGTGGTTGTCTAATTTAACCGAGTTTACAACTTTAACTAAATCTTTACTAGAATTTATTTAGTGTATGCATTTTTGTGGATTCGCGTCCTAAGTTTTATCCGAAATGAATTTCATGTGATGGTTAACTCTCATCGAAAGACTACTCAGGTTCTTTGTAACATTATGTTGCATAAGGATGGTGCAGAAATCCACCAGATATAAAGTATTTTTTATTAGATACACTAGACAAAGACTGTTGTAAAGTTTATAGAACCACAGCAAGAAGAATTTTGAGAAATGTATTTTTTAAATGAATAACGTAAGACAATATATATTCATAATGCTTTTTCAAAATAGATTCATGTCTTATCGTATGTGCATTGAATGAGTGCAGTTATATACGCAACAAAATAAAAAGATATATTGCGAGTAATTTAAAGCAATGGTCAAAATTTTATAGAATCTTTATTTATCAGATGTCGCTAACAAAATAAACACATTTATACTTTATCTCAACCAGAAACGATTGTACGAAAAATAGTTTTTCAGTGAACTCTTATATTTTGATCACCACTTTAATATCAATTCCTTCAAAAACCATTTAAACATATAATACAGTTAAGATGATAAAATGTTCAGACTTCCATAATCTATTCAGAGTTTCACGTACTCCCAAAGTTAAGTTACATTTTTCGTTTATTTGAACGCGGAGTGGGTAAATACTGTGTAATGGAGTGAAAAATTGTTATGTTAGCTGTTTAGCGTGAAGACAATATTCACGTGTTAAAAAGAACCATGAACAAAGCAAAATTTTTATAGTTTTCTGGCGAAATTTTGTATTAATTTAAAATTGTGCTAATTTTAAAGGTTAATATGGCACTTGAAATGAACAGGATTCACTATTCCCATGACTATGACCCGTTTATTTTGAAGTTGTTCCTAGAGTTACTAATTGTATGCTTTTAAATCTTACAAAGACATACGATATAAACAGGAATGCGATTACTTCCTGTTACAACAGATTAAATAACATAACCCTATATAATAAAATATTACGTCTCTGTGAATAATATTTCATTATGATATAAATGTATAAAAGATTTAAGCAAATCGTTTAGCTAAAATTTGATATTCACAAACGATATTTGCAAAGATTGTTATATTGCATTCGATCTATGAGTATAACATTATTGCTAATTACAGCAACGAGCCATCACATTCGTACAACATTTACATTTATTTTAAACAGTATAGAAAAGGCTGCATTCTCGTTTTATCAATAGTTTCCAGAATTAATGCAAAAATAGCGTTTCCACAAAACCTCAGTATAGCCGCATATTAAAAATTCGCATTTAATAATTGTTTCCTACATGCATTAATTTTAATTAACTATAGTTAAGTCAACCTGTTTAACAAATGGTAATATTTTGAACAGCCAAGGAAATTTTATTTTACGAAATGTTTATTGGTTTCCATAAAAGCTGTTTTCTTATAAAATGCATACCGTGAGTTTTTAAGTGTTAGAGAATACGCTTCATGAAATAATATATGGTTCTGGATCTTTTAGTAAGATGTTCCCTTGTAAATTCAATTAGTTTATTTTCAACTAAACCTATAAAATCTACATTTTATTGAAGATCAAATGGAGCTAATTTACAACGAGCTCAGAGCGTATATTTTTATTATATTTTCTTGGCATATTGCAAATTAAAATTTCCATTTTCATTAAAGTACATTAATTGAATGTCATTAGATATTAATTACTAGATAATATACTTCAAGAAATAATATTTGTATTTATGGACTTTAACATGATGTTCACTTTTATATTTTATCAATTTATTTTCAACTGAAACAATAATATCTATATTTTATTAAAAATCAACGGAAGCAAAATTTACAACGAGCTCAGAAATTATACTTCTGGTATATTCATTTGGGATACTTCGAATAAATATTGTTTATTTTTATTAAAGTACATAAACAGAATAATGTGAGTATTAAATGTTAGAGAATATTCTCCACGAAATAAAATTTATATTTATGGATTTGAATATGATGTTCCTTTTATATTTTATTATTATATTTTCAATTGAACTTCTAAAATCTCATTTTATTAAAAATCAACTTATGCAAATTTACAGCAAGCTCAAAACTTAAAATTTTAGTATATTCCTTTAGCATATTCCTTATTTACATGCCCATTATCATTAAAGTACACGAATATGAAGTATATCAAAGGGGTTTTTTGACAGAGCCCTTCTTTGTTTTATACAATTTGCGTCTAATCATGATCAAAATGTTTTTCAACGTATCTAATAAACAGAGGAACTTCACACCCAAATTTAATCAGATCTAATTTTTTTATGGGTTTGTTTATCCCAATCCTAAGATTAGAATTAAATTAATTGTATTAAAAAATTCATCAGTATATATCCTCCAATCTCCATTAACACAATGATGCCAATGACAAACGCCAATTCTTCCTTTAGAAAAAAACTTGACAAGAGAAAATAAATAAGTATGTAAATTACCTTTGAAAATACTTCGTTTCAAATGATTGCGTGTTTTGTAGCAACTAAGACTAATTAAATTGAGACACAAATGTATATACGCATTACTTTGTACAATTAAAACTTAGTTGATATATATAAAATATTTATAATAATTTGAATACACACAACTTTACAAGATTGCCAGGAGCCCAAGTGATACACGTAAAGGATGTGTTTCGTTTAGATTTATAGTGCTACTCCCTAACGCCGGGATTTTTAAACTAGCATCTCTATTTCTTGTCAATCAGATTTATTTTGTACACAACGAAAAGTCTTAAATTTTTCCATATGACGCGAAAGAAAAATATTTCCCAAATCTTTTTATAGTGCTCCTAACTGCAATATAATAATAAGGAACCATAAGAGATGATATTCTTCATTAAATTTAAAATTCCGCCAGTTTTTTAATTACAGATCTAAAACGATTTATAATGAGAAATATGAGCATTTTGAGTTATTCCTAAAAAATATAACGAACATTTATGTAATATTATCTAAAGTTTATCAAGAGAAATATGCGACGAAATATATAAATTTGATTACAATTATAACATCCGAGATCGCTATCAATTTTCATCACCTTAAATTTGGATATTTAAAAAGCAATCCGGAGTATTCGATGGCATCATTCTGATTAAACTTTGCTTGATATTTCATCCAACTAATCGATTTATAAACTGATATCCGCGTAATGTTTATATCGCTTGTGTTGGTGGTGCTACAGAATAAAGTAATAATTTAAATAAACTTTAAAAGAAAAATGCTACATGGCAGGGAGTAGATAAATTACCTCTTCCTCGTTGGGCGCCATAAGGTGTTGGCATCTGCTGTCCACCTGATTATCTGTAATAATCCGGTGGACGGTGGGTGCAAACACCTTGTGGCGCACAACCAAGGAAAAGGTAAATAAATTAAATTTTCTTAATGTAGGCATAAAATCGTTTTGGTTGTAAAAATTAAAAACATAAATATTACATTCGTAAGACTTACGAAAGAAAAGAGGCTTTAAAATGTGGCACAGCCACGGAGATTCCAAATATTTTATAGTGTATTTAAAAGGCATTGATTTGAAGAATTGCATCGAAATGTGCGACAAAGCAAAATAATTTAAACTAATAATCCACCAATAAACGAGCAAGCAAAATTCACACATTAAATTTTAAATATAAAATTAAGTATAAAATTATTAATTAAATTATCACCTAATGTTATTCGTTTTTAATTAATTGATTTAAACTGGTGCTAATATTTAACTTATTTGACTTAACGAAAAATTCTACGTTGGTTCACAAATCGCAGACGTCATTATCGAGTACGCATTTTCTGTCAGATGATTATTATTTATTTGAATACCACGACGTACCTGTAACAAGGGCAGCGTTGCGTTATTTTTGTTGTCTGCCATATATTAAGAGAAGACACTATCGTCAGGATCACCAACGTTATATTCTAATTGATTTATAAAAAATATTGGAACCGTTCGTGTCTTAAGCTTAGTATTAGGTGCTTTAATTATCAATTTTTTTATGTACAGTTTTCTATATTTTATATGATGAACCAAACAGAACACGTGAGAACTCAATCAATAACCCCTTACAAAACAATGATGTGAAGTAGCATAATGCAATTCTTGGTGAGATTGGAAAACCGGTTCTGGAAAACAGTTTCATTGCGTACTCACCTATAAGTGAACGTGTTCAGTTATCATAATAAAATGTTCCAAAGCTTGAAAACTCATTAGTACATCACATTTTCGCCAACCGTTTGAACCTTTCGCGCTCCTCCCTGACTTAGTCAGATGATTTGTCTAAATGCATTTATTAGATGCGGTCTATGACCTAAAAGTAACATACAAAGAAGTCTAAATTGAATGGCATCCTGCTAAATACCATGGTATTACAAAAAGCGTTTCTTCTAGATTGTGTAATTTTCATGTTAAAAATGTGTTCATACTGTGATGAGCAATTATTTGTATTTTATTAAACAATCCCAGTACTTTTAGAATATCATTGTGTCACTTAACAAAACTTGAAAGAAATAACATAAAACAAGTCATTTAGCATGAATATATTTATTAAATCAGTTATTTTTCCAAAGAAATGTTTCGTTCAATCTCATTCTTTTACAAATATTAAAATCAATTAATTTTTAAAGCATTCGCAAATATGCTAACTAAGCAAGGTATAAAAGATACGACCCTACATATCATTATGATTTTTATGATAAATTCTTATGCGTAACCAGTGTAATAATATTTATCGTATATCCAATTTATCCAATAAATTTGTCTAAAAATAATACGGTAAAATAGGCTATTTCAATATTTTAAGGAAATATTTTTTAAATTAACATAAAGGGTTATAGAATCCATATGAAAATCTGCCAAATTTTCCATGGTAAATATATACATGTATTAAATTTTAATCTTATTTTTCTGAAAGATATTTATACGAATATTTCAATTAAGAAAGGTCTACTTCCTATTAATTTTACGAAATATTTAAACTTATTTAGGAAATATCTTATCGTTGTCGCTTCGAAGACATCATCCATATACAAAATGAAGAATTATTCCTATTATATTTAACATTAAAATATTGTTTTGTTTTTGTTTAATTTATATTAAGTAGACTATATTGCCAGCGAACGTGGCTCAAATTATTTGTCAAAATAATTTGTTATTTATGTTGTACTTTGTTTATGAAAGAGTGGCTGTCACGCCCTATTTAGCAGAAAATCATTTTGGCAATCATGAATATTGGAAAAAGAATAATTCGATAATAGATTTTGCTCCAATTGACACTCGAAACAATATGTTCCCAATGGTATTAAAACTAAATATTAAATAAAATATCAATAATTAGCAAATACACATACGAAACATACTTGCATTGCTTTTATTTAATTTCAGCAAAATACTTTTAAGGATCCACGTAAAAAGATGCGAAATTTTCAGCGATAAGAAAATATATGCGCACAATATTTTCTCATTTATCTGAAATTTTTTCTAGTCGTATATTCAGGTTGTAAAACTTTTATTTGCAATAAAAATTTTAAAAGAAATATAAATTTATCTAGGTAATGTCTGATTATTTTGGTCTAGAAGACATTTTCCTTATATAAAATCAAAAATTATTATTATTAAATTTAGCAGTACTATATAACGTTGGTTAGGATTTCGTTTATATTAAGCATTTATACTGCTTTTTGCGTGGCTCAAATTGTATCTCAAATTAATTTGGTATTTTTGTTGTACTTTGTTTATGGTGGAGTGGCTGCCACGCCCTAATTACCAGAAAAGCATTTAGGTAAATCACGAATATTAAAAAAATAGGAATTTTTTAATAGTTTTTTTTAAATTGATACATGGGACAATATTTCCCAATGGTATTGAAATTAAGGATAAATAAGATATAAACAATTAGCACAGATACAAACTGAACATATTTGCATTGGTTTTATTTTATTTTTATCAGCATTAACTGGGAAATGTGTTAACATTACTGAAAATTATTTTTAAATGAAAATAAAAGTTACAAAATATCTTGATTTTAAGATTAATTATCCAATTATGTGCATAGAATAGAGAGGAATTGTACAATTTTTATTGTAAAATGTTTTGAACAAAGTACACTGAACTAAATAACAAGATGATGCACTTTCTCAAAAAAGTGGCGTACAATACGTTCTGTAAAGCTTCACCTTAATTTAATTAAAGTACCAAAAATGAATATGGTGCTAGAATAACATTTCATCTTGGTTTCAGATTAACGAAACATTATTTCGAAGAGCGGAATGTGGTTTGATTTGTACAAAAGTCTGTCCAATTAAACGTTGCAAGCAACAACCAATGGTTGTCGTCCAACAAGAAGCTCGCTATTATATTCCCAGTATTTAAAAAAAACTCCTTATGTGGCATGCTTAAATATGTAATTGGTAGCTTCAACCTTGCTTTTGTTTGTTTTTACCAATTTAGCATGTGTTGCTTTCAGTGAGGATTTTTAAAAGGGTTGTGACTTTTCTGGTGCACTAATTTGTCGAAGCAAATGTGAAGATGGTGTCAATTTCTAACTATTTATATATTGTTATTATTCATGCATTGGCAGCTCAAATATCGGGCGAAGCAATGAAGTAAGTGAACCTCTTACTCAAGTTTTATCTTATGAAATGAAAATAGGATATATTTTGTTTGATGGCATCTATGCTCTTTTATTATATTGATTGATACGTTTAGGCTTCCTTTTCTTAAGTTAGCATTCCTGCTGGTAATTACGCTAGCGCACAGTATATTTTAAACAAAAATAACGGAAACTTCGCTCCAACCTAAAGCGAACGGTAGCTTTTCTAACCTTTGAAAATGGTTTTTTAATAAAACGTTTATGGAAAAGCTGAACGTTAACTTTGTACGCATTTTTTTCAAAATCATCATGCTAACTGTTGCATATTAGCTTTTACAATTCGTTTACACAATATTTAAAAACAATATTTTATTGTAATAATACAAATATAATGCAATTAATTTTCATTAGGTGATTAAATTTAAAATTTAAAAGTACAATCCGAAATAAAAAGAAAAACTGTATGCATTTATATATGTAACTAAGTAAATTACAAATGTATATATTCCATTCATATTTGCGCATCAATCTGGCAAATGTGCCAAACCTTTTCTTTATAAATTTGGTTTATAATCAACTGAAATTAAACATGAGGTATTTTGTTAAAATCGCAACCGGACTGCATGATAAATTGTCTTTACTACATTATGTAATGGTTAGTTTAAACTGGCAACATAGATATATATAAAAACCCCTGCCATTAAATCAAATCCCAAGGTGGTTTTGCATATGTTCTTTATCGAAGGATCAAGTGTAGCCGGATGGAGGATTACTTTAAAAAAGCTCCAAATGGACTCTACATAAAAGAAGTGCTAACAAAATAAAGTTTTTGGATAATTGAAAATTGCGTGTAACTTGTGACAGGACTTGTGTCGTCAATGAATGAAAAATTTCGATGAAAACTTGGCTTCGATTCTAATCATTGTAGTGGAGAATCGGGCAAGTACTTGAAGTGAACCAAATTAATGCAAAACCGATTAACGTGAGCAATTGTCATCAGTAGGTCAAGTATTTAATAACCATTGCACCCCAGCACTGATAGAATAGATATCTTGTGTCAATAATTTATATTTAAAAATAAAATGGTTTAAACTACCTACAATAAAACTTTGAATAAGCATTAATAAATATTTAGGAAATGCTCGACAATTAAAACTATTAAACTTCAATAAACAACGCTTAGTTGATGCGAACTATTGCGAAACGCTTCAAAATGATCCCACGAAAATCATATTTTTAGATAAAAATCAATAAAGATTATAGAAATTCTTTACGAAATACAAACAGTAAAAATGAATCTAAACCAGTTTCGGCTAACTTTACACTGGCATTTCAAATCTTGAAGGAACATTTTAACATTGTTGACATGACATATTTATTATAAATTTAACAAATCAAACTAAATGAATTTACAGATCATAATATTTGAAACAACAATATGAAAATTGTACTGGACAAGCCAAAAATAGAAAAATTGAGCAGTTGGTGAAATTTGAGCTGTTTTCTTTCGGTCATCTACAATATATAATTGCATACATTATATATATATATATATATATATATATATATATATAAAGAAATATTTATTTCTATATACTATGAAGAAAATATTATGTATAAGTATGCATAAATAAATGAAATAAGGGTTTTCCTTTATTAGAACAGCTATATTTCATAAAGGCACGCATTCTAAATGCCTTTATCAATATCAATTTGAAATAATTATTTATAAATAAATATATATAACCGTTGCTAACAAGAATGAGCTATAGCGTATAAATACATGAAAATCAATAACTGAATATGAAGATTGGGTTTAATATTAACCTTAATAAAGTATATCAGATTTTCGACAGCAACGCCTATCATCTTACGTATTAGTTTGCAGTTGTGCATATATATATATATATATATATATATATATATATATATATATAATATATTTATATATATAAATTGTTGTTGGATTGTGTGATTCGTATTCAGTTGAGTAAAATGTCATATTGATGCAATTTTATAACGTTTAGGCCGCGTGCTCCTTGTGTTCTATAAAGAACTTCGTCTTTGTATAGTAATTGTTCCAACTTTGATCCATATAAATCTGAAAAATACGTCAAATTGTTTGAGTATCTCGTTTTAAATATTCAATCAATATTAGCTTAATTTCGTGACAGTTTCAGGCCTTTTTAGTCCATTTGTGCGATAAATGTCGTTGCATTCTGTTGATTAATTGCTATTTCGTAAAGCCAAACTATATGCTACCACACATGCATGAGAATTTGTAGACTATAAAGGCTTTGGAGAAAACTGACAATTGAACCTTGGCATCCAACCTCATGGGATATTAACATTTGACCTAATAAAATTCGCCCTTGTGATACAACTCAAATAGCGTGCAATTTTTGCGGCCAGGAGTTTTCCTCTGACCGATGTCTTTAGGAAAGCAGTGTTGCTGTTATCCTCTTTAGTACGAACAGGACGTAGCCTGATGTTCACTTCTTTGAACTGCTCCGGATAGTTATTCGTAAGCAGATTTTACTTTAATTAACCAATATATTCTTATGTCTTGTGTTTAGAACAGATTTTCCTGATTCGGTTTGCTTCATTGTAAATGAATGAATAGTAGTTGCGCGGGCATTGCTAACAACTATTTTAATCACGGTTGTAATCTTGATATAAAATCCTGGCTCATTTTGTACATGCATTTGTCAGTGTAAACACGCATTGTATAGAGTAGAAAAGGCATTTATTCCAGTAGACCGGTTTCGTCTTTATTGAGAACTCTTCACGTACTGTCTAAATTCTGGGGACAAACAAATTAAACCAATAAGAAGGAGATGCAAAATGGTACTTACGAATAAAAACATTGTTACACTTACTATGCAACAAAGCGAACACCTGGTCAAAACCAAAGCCGGGAATAAAAAGATTACCCGATCAGCGTCTAACTACAAAAATTACCCCTACACGTGCATATGAACACGGGAGACACTTACGCATATGTATTTACAAAGGAACCCGCAATACACCGCCAGCAATACATAGAAGTAAAGATGAAAACCCGAATAATTGTAATCCTGGTAATAAAATGGAAACGCATAATATAAACATATGCAGTGATAATTCATGCGTGGTAAATTGATAAAATCTAAGTGGTTAGGACGTTTAGCTGAATATATTTTATTTCAAATAATGGTAAGGCGTCCTAACTGCTAACGATGCAAGGAGACATAATACCATTTTCTACAATTATAGATAAATATTTATGGTCTTCTAATCATTATGGAATTTGAATTTTTTGTATAACCTTTAATAATACTTACTTTATTTATAACTACAAATAATTTTTAAATATTTCTTTTTGTTGTCAATTTGAAATAAAACTTAAAATCACTCATTTGAATTGCGTAATCTCAGTTTAAAATCGACAACGTGTGAACATAATACGTAATATTATTTGTAATATTCAACTAATTATCAAGATATAAATTTTGATTTCCGCATGTATATAGATTTTTTAATCGATGATAGCGAAATTTTCAACATATGAAGCAATTAGCAAATGTGGCAAGGGGTTCTGGTTTACTTTTAATAATTTTTGATATTAGATACGCTATATTAATTTTATTTATGTATATATGATGACGGAAATATTCCACACTAGCATATTAAACTGTCAGTATATATTTCTTATTTCATGGCTACAATTATTTTCTAGTTAACTATCACAACGCTCCGAGCATTTTTCATGTGTGTTGCAGTAAGTAAATGCGAAAAGATCGTAAATTAAATAAAATAATTTATTAACTTGAACGACTAAGGGAATTATAAATTCGTTGAAGACACTACTAATTTAGTAAGATTCAAATACTGGAAATGTTGATTTTCTTCTTATTAATACAATAAACAACACATAAGTACGAGTTATAAACGCCGTTGATTAAAAATTTATCCTTCGTAATCTCCGATAAAATTAAGGTACTTGGGAATGAGATATAACTTTCTGTCTATGTTTGCAGGCTTGTGTTATTATGCCAGCTCTACTTCTTAGAATTCGTCGCACTCAGAAAAGATTAAGTTACCTTCCTAAAGGAAAACCACAACTTTTCTTTGATTTTGTACGCAAAATTATCGGTATATGTGTATACCATTAACTTCTGTGACGAATTTATTTACGTTTCCGTAAGAGACTGTATGTTGCATTGATATCAATGTCATTATGTTGCAAAGTAATCTTGATTTTAAATCCAACGCTAGATCAAAAACGAAGTAAACGTGAAGGAACATTAACGTTTTCTACCTTTCGAAACGAAATTTAATCATGCATTATTACGTTGCATCAACGGCATTTAGTTTAATTTACGTAAATTTTGCTTTAATATCTGTCAATTAACGCAGATTAACTTGACTGCGAATGCTGCAAGCTGAACATATGATTTTGGCAAATAAATTTTAACTTTTCACTCATGATAATTAACAATTATTTATAATGTTCGCCGTTTCTATTAATAATTTAATCAAAATAGAACCAGAAGCATTGACCGACTTCATCACGCTTTATAATTACACTCTCGTTTTCACTTGTGTTTATCAATTACTCGCCATTCATTTAAAGCAACTGGTTCAGCGCTTGAAATTCACCATACCTCTGTTCAGGAGATTTGGAAAAATTTGCCTGTGTATTAAGACAGTATAAGTCAACTTTATTTTAAAAATTTGGTAATGCAACTTAAGATCTAGGTAAACAAATATTATATGAACCCATTACAGAAAGATGTAAATCTCATTTTTCGCAACCAACTAGTGTAGTCGTCATTGAATTCAAA
Source organism: Eudiplozoon nipponicum (assembly GCA_029291075.1). Lineage (NCBI taxonomy): Eukaryota > Metazoa > Platyhelminthes > Monogenea > Mazocraeidea > Diplozoidae > Eudiplozoon > Eudiplozoon nipponicum. Next base: position 41,762 of record JAQBSW010004577.1, read on the forward strand.
TAACGATTCGAATGAAATTATTTTAGCTGGTGTCAATCATAATCGTAGCACAAATCTTGGCTGGTTTAATAGGTGCTTAAGTAGGTTGTTTTGCTTATTCTAATGGAATCATAGGTTTTAAGCACATTACAGGTTAGGTAAAGATTGCAAATGGAGAATTAGCTCCGAAGTCATATTGTTAAAGATTATACGATGTTGAATTTAATACTGTTTTCATGGCAATAGGTACAATTAATTACACCGATCAACTGTCCAATATCAAAGCTCTTCTGATGTTTCTCCAGCTAACACGAAAAACATCTTTGTATGAAATAGTCTAGTGTTCACGCAGACATTGTCAACTAGTTCTGGTGCTATTTTAGAATAATTTGCTACAATGTACGCCATACCAAATTCATTAATGCATACTTTTTAGATTTCCACAACAAAGTATGGCGGCGCAAAAATTATCATTGCCCATTAGAGAAAATCGCTAAAGAGCACATATTTTATGGTTTGTTTATTAACATCTTAGCAAGACACAAATTAGCTATCGACAATTTATGAAAGTTGTTTTATGCGTTTTACAGACAGTTTAATGCTCGTTCATACAATCTTCGAAACAATCAGTTGGTTTTAAAATATATGTCAGCTACGTTTGATCAGTGGAATTCATAAATTTAGGTCTAGAGGCCAAGTCCAAAATTCACTGCGTCTTTTCTGTAATGTGCTCGTACTGGTTTTTTGTAAAAACCAGAACATATCAAACAAATAGTACTCTTATATTCGATCAAGATAAAACACCTGTCCCATTATGTACATACATTTTGATTATAAACTAAGCATAATATAATGTAGTAAACACAGTACATTCAATAGACCAGTTTCGCCTTTTTTAGACACTCATCACATACTGTACAGAATTTTCCATGAATAGGGTTCGAACCTGGGCACGTCTGCTTCGAAATCCGTTCCTCTAACCACTGAGCCATCCTGCTACACACTTTACACAATTTCCATTAACTAAAGTTTCTTGGTTAGCCTCTTCTTTTTGTGGAGCATATATGGCATATGTTTAGATCTAATGTTCCAAATTCATACCCATAATCTGTATTTATAGAACAAGCATTGATCGGGAAATTTATATAAATAACTGAGCATTAGGTGCGCGAGGAAATTCTAGACAGTACATGATGAGTTTCCAATAAGGATGAAACCGGTCTAGTGGATTAATTTCCTTTTCTATATTAATCAATTCTTAGTTTACACTGACATTTTTATGTACATAATGGGTCAAGTGTTTATATCAAGATCGCAAATTTAATTTTTTTTAAATTGATATCACAGCCCATGCAACCAAGGTTAATTTAATTATATAGTTATTAATAGTTATATATATATATATATATATATATATATATATATATATATATATATGATTGTAACTGAATTATACAGCATGTCTATACAATCAGGATAAAATCCATTATTTTTCGTTGGAACTTTACTCGACCTAAATAAGAGTTACTCATTTACAAATTAGAAAATCAAAGAAGACTAATTCGGATTAAATTCAGACATAATAAAACAACGAAAAGTAAGTTTTAAGTGCACATACGGAGGCACACGTTTACATATTCACAAAATTAATCCAAATTCACCATGTTATATTCACTTCATGTACAATATTGTTTGTTTGTATAATCAGGGCTTGGGAGTCTTACTACTGACGGTGACAGAAAATCTTGTCCCTTTTGTCGTTCCTTGCTCCTTATTTTAAAACTTAGTGTGCCGTTTAAATCAGACGCGCTGATTTTGAAATAGGCCACTGACGGGTCTATCTGAAGATCAATCGACAAATATCAGATAGACGTTTAGTGAGTTTGTAGTAAATATTTGATTAGAGAAGAAATTAACAACGAGTTAGTCTAGTTTTACATCGAAACGAATTAATTTTGTATGATAAAACTGAAAAATATTTATCAATTACTACATGTCATCATTCAAAGACGTCAACAAACCAGCTCACGCCTCGTAGTCTTTCAAACTAATCCACAGATATTGCGCTAGGTAAATGTAATCTGTAAACTGTTCTTTACAATGTCGCTGGTTGAATTCTAGTTGATTGAGGTAAACGTTAGTACACTACTCCATTATCTTTGAAGAAATTTTACTTTTTAATACTTAGCGTTGGTTTCTGGAAATTGGATTCCGGTAGTTATAAAAAATTCGTTTACTTGGCTCATACGCTATAACCATTATTTTATACTTATTGTCTGAAAACTGTTATATATATTAGAATGAAAAAACAAAATATTTTGTAGCTCGTGGTAATTTATACTCAATTATGAATAAAATGATACGAAAGCCGTTAAAAATTACTTGTCTATCATCATCTATCGCCACAATTATTGAACACCTTATTTAATTTCATTTTATAGGAATGTCGAGCTGAATTTCAACATCAGTTTATAGCTAAAATATTAAAACAATTCAAATTTATAGATTATCAAAGCATTACGAAAAAAACTCGGTAATGAACGCCAATTTTTAGCATGCTAAAAACTTAAGAGCATTTGAAAAAACGTGCAGTATTTATATATAAGGTTTTGCATACATTTACGAGATAAAATATTTGAAATAAACTTATATATATTTCGTATTTGTTGAAGTATTTTGCAGAGAAACTTAGCTGGTTTTTGTTGCGGTTTGTTGATCATTGGCATAATAGGCCGCATCGCAGGAGCACCTGAGGCTATCACGGCTTTATGAGTTTTTGGTTTACCGTACAATCTTGCGGTGTTATTTTCGACGGACTTTGCCTTTTTGATGTCCTCTATGAGTTTTGATCTAATATCGGTATCACCAATCGATTATAAGACGTGTTTTTCCATCTTTTTCAGAATTGCATTCCTGATTCGCTATTTGTTGAATCATCTTTCTGTTTGATGTCTTTTTTAAATTTTGTTTGCTCATTTCTTATATCGTTCATAGACTTTCTATAAGCGTCGGCTTCAAGTATAACAACTCCTGATACTTTGTCGGGTGTGGCAAGACGTATGGATTTGTCTGATTGTAGTTTTTAGAATTCGTCTATGTACAATTTTGTGATGAGTTGGCTGCCTTTGAATTCCTTCTTGTATTGTTCCAGTGCGCTAATTATCCAAGCTTTCAGTCCTTGTCCATTGAATGCATGTGGGGCGGTGTATTTCGTTAAGTCATTAGAAATTTTCTTTACTACTGTATCTAATAATGTCGTTCTACTTAGGTTTCTCTTGACTATGCAGAATTTGTTCTCCTTTATATATATATATATATATATTTATATATACTTGAAATCAATATTATAATACATGCTTATATATTATAAATGACATTCATTGTTTTCTCCCTTCAATTAGTAATATGTTATTCAATAGGGATAAAATCTCATTACATAAATCTATGAAACGGCATTAAAATAGCACACAACATAGGTCGGAATATTAAATAACTTGTCAATAAAATACGCAAACCACCCACACATTATATATATATATATATATATATATATATAATACAAATTGTAAAACTGACCCTTATTCATTTTAAAAACCATGTATAATTAGCTTTTAATTCAAGTACTTTAGTTACACTTAGTTTGAGTATTTTGACATTAATTTCCACAAAATCACATTGCAGCTAGTTAATGTGATCTTCTTATTGAATATTTATATATAAATCTGTGTGTAAAAATAAATTTTTATCAAATATATATGTTTTGGGTTTAAATTACATATTTATTTAGGTCGTACATACGGAAGACTTATCAAGAGAAGCGAGAATTTTTAGGGTCTGAAATCTGGCCCACGAGCATTTTGGTCTAAATTATGAAATTCAGCTCCTAGTAACCTGAAACACAAATAAAGACGACAATGATCTGTTAGCCTAATTTAATTTTTATCTGATGCGATTTTTTTAATGCCAGCACCATCAAAGAATTACAATTTAACAATAATTGATTGCACGGGTTGTGGTAACAATTCTTGAAATCAAGTTTGCGAGCCTGAAGTAAACACCAATCCCATTGAATTTTAACCAGTCGTCGAACAACATAACAAAACTACCGCCAGGCGCAACGCACTGACGCGTTTCGACCTTCCATGATCATCATCAGAGTACGACGGCAAACTGACTATCGAGGATCAAACCGCATTGAATATATATGGAAATCTAATTTAGATATGCGGCTCTTACATATAGCAGTCTTGCATAAATTGCACTTGACTGGTAATGTCGGCTGCACAATTGTTATGCAGTCATGAACATGAACTGTTTGCAGCTTTCGCCACATCACCATCAAAGCACGTCATTATAACACTAGTAATAATACTTTCATTACTTATACTAGTGCTATTAATACTAGAACTAATACTAGCAATGCTGCGGCTAAAATTAATACTGCTAATATTTCAACTATTATTACTAATACCAATCCTGCTGCTGCTATTACTACGAGTACTAATATTGCTAATACAAAATCTTATTCTTACTTACTTATCGATAATTCTAAGTTCACAACAGCAACTATTACTAACACGTCTTCCCCTGGTAGCTTAATCTTTACCTCCTAATACAAGTTCGCGAACGTTTTGGGTGGAAGATGAGGTTTATTTTAACACAAATAGGCGATCCAGCATTCTGATCGCACTAATGAATAACAATAGTCCCGATATAACTAGAGTTGAAATGAATTGCGTTCCGCGTTGACATATGTGATATATTTTATGAATATATTCCCGCGCTCAAATCCTTGTCTCGGAAATTCTTACTTGTAATGATGAGTGGCAGATAAATGCGAGCATGATATATCCGATGAACTGCATTTTCTTACTAATACACAAGTTAGTTTATTGTAACAATAAATATTATATATATATATATATATATATATATATATATATATATATATATATATATACCACATTGAGTCGTAAGTGACATCAGTCAATACTAAATAAAATTCATATCTCTGATTGAATAATTATTTGATAAGCAAGATAATGTACTAGTAACCGATGTCAAATGGATTTGGCGTATATCGTTATGTTGAAGAATAATTGGTTCACGAAAATTATTTTCCAACCTTTGGAAATATCTAGTCGATTCACGAACCAAGTCATTTATTATCGGTCGCAGCCTCGTTTCCTTTATAAAAGAGTTCGTATTATAAATATGGAACGATACGTCTATAATAAAACCTGCAATAATAAATGAGTAAAATATACTGATTTGCAACTTATAGTTCGAAAATAAAGTAATTTTGGTGATATTATGGGTTCCAATCTATGATTTCCCAGAAATAACAATACACATATTTCAATAAACATATACTATTTATAGCCATGGTGCCATGCGGAAAATTTTTCTAATATTAAATTATTGCCTTGTAATTAAGTATCTCATATAAATAATTATTTTGAAAAGAAATCGTATTTAGACGACATATACACGCTTGTGCGACATAAATCCAGTATAACACCTTAGAAAGTAAATTTCAATTAATCTAGTGTAAAAGCATCGACGAATAATTTACCTTTTTCCAATTAACGCCTTCGAAATAGTAATTAGGTATTGGTTGTGATTTGGTGTTTGAATTAATGTTTCAAATAATGGGCAAATAGTTTTGAAGTTACAGGAAATGACGAAATAGCGGCTTCAGTAAGTCAAGTAAATCATGAAGACGCCTATACAAAGCTTCATACTATATTTTATAAATAAATTAGTCTACCGGTTTGATTGACGTTAATCCGCATCTCCTAATCGATATTTAACAAATATTAACATAATGTTTACAAAAATTATATGCTCATTTTGCGAGATACTACAGAGTTACGCTCTTAAATGCATATAACTATAATTGCGTGACACTGAAATATTTGTTATCTTATTTTAAGACTACTTCATTGTTTACGTTTAAGTCGGTAAAATATTAAACTCTCCAACGAATATTTATGTTCTACCTGAAAGTTATTCTTATTGTGCGAACCTCTGCTTCTAACGGCATTCAAGTAACGTTAATGTTGTGTTCGTATTGAAAAGCACGAAAGAAAAATTGTCTTACGTCTCTTAAGCAAAATTTTGAAAAAGGTATACTTTAGTAAGAGTAAAGTTTTAATTATATTATTAAAATTAATATTTCTTTTATCTTTATTGTTATTGATATAATTCTTAGTAATATAATTACTATTATTTTTTTAAAAATTATTATTATTATTTTTATTATTTTTATTATTATTATTATTATTATTATTATTATTATTATTATTATTATTATTAATTTAATTTGAGTTAGAAGTATAGTGTTATCAGTAGTAGTATTAGTAGTATTATAAATAGTAGAAGAAGGAAGTGACTAAGAAAATAAGAAAAGTAATACTAATACTACTAGTTGTATTTGTAAATTATATTATTATTAATGCTAATCTTATTATTAATATTATTTTTTGTTAAAATCTCTAAAACTGCAAGCATTTAAGAAAAACCTTTTAAAATATTTTTAGAATGCGTGGAATTTTGCATGCATAGAACTCTATTACACCATCAGCTTTTACGAAAAATACAATGAGCTATCTGTAGAATTTTTAATGAAAATTATTAACAGGTTATTAACATTTTTTCCGTGTCCTTAAATTCACCTGCATATTTACATTTCTTAACGAGTATTAATATACGAGGCTATCGCCTGAGGGTGTCGGAGATCCTTCTGGGTGTCGTCACATTTACCGGGTGCGCAATAGTAAATAGATTTTCTGTGTTGCTTGTGTAGATAGGCAGCATATTTTTCTGTGCGTGTTCACAATTATTCCAACATATGTCAAATATCGATGTTTTAACTGCTTTCGAGCTCTGTTTCTAAACTTGATATGTAAAACATTGATCACGTTTGAAAAAATAATCCAGTGCTTATTCAACATACATTAGCGCATAACGCAAATTTTTTGTGGTCAGAATTTATCTTTCAGATCCCGATATTGTTTCATAAACCTGTTGAAGATAAGCATTCTTATGTTTTTTTGCTGGTGGACTAAAATAAATAAAATAGTTTTACATTTTTTAAGTGAAAATATCTACAAATTAATAGACAATATTAAAGCACATTTATTCTCATTCTAATAAAAGACCTAGCGAAAAAGTTATCCAAGAATTAATTTTGCCGAACGCAACCATCACTGTTGCCATTCATTTCATTATAGCTGCTCTTCCTCTATAAACTAGGCTTATGTTAACTTCAGCGAGTTATACTATTAGACGTTTATTAAGTAGTTTCACTTTCCACATTTCAAACTCGACGAAAAACACCATGACTTTGCTTCAGAATTCATGTAGTGAATAGCAATCTGCAGGTTCATGCCAAGATCTTTTCTGTGCACGAAAGAGGTTATTTGTTTAATTTTTACATAATTGAATATTTCCGGTCAATTCTCCATATCAGATAGAAACAAATGTATTTCTGTGCGCGTAGGCAAATTCTAACACTACTGCAATTCTTTCTACAGTTGTACCACGTTCCAAAGAAGAACATTCATTTATACGTCAGGCTCTTTTGAATGACACCGACAAAGTAAAATCACTTGTGGGACTTGTAAAGAGATTTCTAATTAAGTAAATTAGTTTTAACAAAATCAAGGTTAAACATTCGTATTTGCTATTCCGTTGGAAAATTAAGCCCATAAACATAAAAGACACAGAGCCAATTAGTACATAAAGTATTGCCTGTAATACTAGGACCATTTAACTACCAGACAAATATGAAAAAAATTATTTTTTGCAAATAAAATTCAGCAATCTGCACACGAAAAAACTGTAAATTTAACATATTTTGATTTGCTTTTTAAAGCAAATGTTTTCAGAGATTCTTATTTGATTTTCCTTCTTGTAATTATGTACTGTACTAATAAAAAAAACAATTTCTCAGCTAAAATCTAAAGGAAATTCTGCTTAATAAAATGGGAAACTACAATGTCTATTATAAAGCCCTGCGATACGTGTTAAACGTAAAATTGATATTTGACTACAACGCGAAATTAATAAATGAAGTTTGATTTTGTGTAACTCAGATTTTGATTCATAAAGTAAAGAACAAAATTTTTAGTTCATTACGTTTAACATTTGAATCAACGCCGATACGAAAGATGGAAATATATCTTCCTATTTTAAACTTTTGTTCACTAGGTTCTCACAGATATTTGCCCATCTTTTAGTCCTATTACAGTGCAGTTCATTCATTTACATTTAAGCTACTACGCAGTTAGAACAAACGAACGGCTTCACATGAAACGGGATGATGGCTGTGTCCATTTAGACCCGACAAGTTTTATGCTACCATGCCCGGACTGACTAGATTGTGCCGCCGGTCGTCAGGCAGGAATTTCTATGGCTACGGGCCAGACGCGAGGGATAATTTTTGGCTGCTGATGGAAAATGTGTCCACTGGAATCTGGGCAGATAATTCTCATCAGCCTTGGTTGGCAGACTATCTAAGAGAAGAAAAACTCCAAATACAAACCATCCTTACTTGAAACGCGCAGTATAGTGTTCTTTTACAGTCCAGATATAACCTTCAACTACTTTTGGTTATATAGCAGTGAAACATTAGTCACCTTTGGCCTTTGTAAGGCTCTGAATGCATAAATTTTGATCGAGCGATTGATTATTTGATCGAAATAGCTGGCAACAAAGTTATCGGCCTACATATTTTATGAATCTACACATTCACGTCTTTTAATATGGCTGTGTGTAAGCTTTATTTTGTAAAGAATAGCCTTTCTCATGCAGACGAATTCTAGTTTACAGATAAGCTGGTGATGGTGGGTCCAATTCCAGTCCAAAAAAACTGCTTTGCTCATAAATTTCGTCTACGTTCAATATCCCCTTACGCTTAATTGCTAATATTGCCAACCAAACCGAGCGAATATAATTTTTCACTAAACTCGTCATGCGTGAAATTCACTCGGTAGTCTACCATGTTTTAGCAACATAAAATGTGGTCGCAATTTATTTGTCCCACCATTGTCAATAATACTAATTAATCATACTTTTACCAACAAATACTCATTTAAAAATGTTAAATAAAAAATTATCGTACTCGGTTAGCGGCTTGATAAACTATTTTTCTATAAAAGAAGTCTTTCTAACTTCTTATCAATAATCCGTTAAATATGAGTTCTTTTTTAACAATTACATAAATTTCATAGAGAATACTATTTATATTAATTATTCCAATTAGCATCTTGGGTTCTTTTTTATGACGAAAGCAAATTACTGAGATAATTAAGCTGAATTTAGAAAAACAATAACAATAAATTTATTGTTTTTGTTTGGTTCACTTGAATAGTATTGCAAGACACTTAATTCTGGTGTAATCAGTTCGCATAATGATTTTTATGAAAATTAATCTGTTGTCAAAAACGGAAAATATTATTGTGGAGTTGAAAATTGTTCAAATATATGCCGATTTTTCTGGGTTATTATGCATATACTTCACCACGTACATTGCATATACTTCATTGTTAGTAACAGAAAGACATGCATTTTTTATTAAGCATAGCAAGAACAATTAATTTCGAATCCAATTGATGCATAATAAAAACACAGAAAAACTGAAATTAATCTAAGAATATAATAGGCATACTTAATCCATTAAATAGATATTTTAATTATAATTTTTAATATAAATAGTATTTCAAATTATAGGCGAATTAGTTTTTTATCATTCTATTTAATTTGTAATTAGCATTAATAATTTTTATTATCGTAATAAAGAGAATTTTTGTTTTCAATAGTAATTGCACTGCATTAGTTAGTCAGTTGCATACGGATATAGTGAAGTTTAACCTTTACACGATGACATACGTTTGTCGTCACTATAGGCTAATCATTGCATAATACAGCGAATGAAATAAATCAAGTTGAATAATTTTACTTTATTTCGCATACTTTAAGTAACTGAAGGTTAATTTGAGTCCATTTTTTGTTTGTCTACTAAAAAGACGAAGACCCGAATACTTACCTGTACGACCTGATGCCACGTTTTGCTTATATTAGTAAAAAACTTTTGATCGACTTCTGTCACTTATCATAAAATTCAATATATATATATATATATATATATATATATATATATATATATATATATATAAAGTTATCTAAGTTGCGCTTGAAATACAGAATACTCTATATTTTAGAGGTGATTACGTGAAAGTCACACAAACTAAAATTTTTATTTCTTCATTTCCCTAATAATTATGCAATGTGATGCGTTCAATCTAGGCCGGATATCGACAAATTAAAAGAACATTGGTTACCAGATTCCGATGCAGACGTGACCAGTTTTAAGCCATGCTCGTGGCAAATTCTGAATAGTAGGTGATGAGTTCCCCAAAAGGACGAAACCGGTCTAATGAGTGAATTGCCTTTTCTACACTATACGATATTTAGTTTATATTAATAAATGTATGTACGTAACTGGTTAAGTATAGTCAAATTGACTTAAGCATTACAACTAAGTTGCTCTCAACAGTGAAATGATTGCTTATTTAAGCTCGGACAAGATAACGTAGCTGGTAGGACGAACTAAATGGTATTATTCGTCAAATTCAAAATTTTTCTTACTTTCCATCCTTTATTTGCAAGTCCCAGGCAAAACTGGTTAAAAGTATTAAAAAAGACGTAAGGTCTACGACTGATTGTTCTTTATGTGATAAAATAATAAGACACTAAAGTGACACTTGCATAACTTTTACAAGACAGGGCATTATAAGAAATAAAATTAGTTTAAATTTGCCAATCAAAATTTTGTCATAAACCTCATACAAAATTATGTTTGTATGGCACTTCTAGAAGGCAAATTTGCTATGAAATATTCTGACATTAAAATCCATTTCTCTTGCAATAAAATTGTTTTATTCATTCGAATATCATAAACGTCTTCCAGCTAAGTATTTATGAACACACTTTTTTTATTTAATTGACGACGTTTATAAAATAAGTTTCGTTTGATTAATCGAAACTATAGAATATCGCTTCTGTTTGGTCAATTTAATACTATATGACAGAATGTTTCAATGAAATTGCTGAACGTATTGATTTTTTCGAAGAAAATTTTATGTTAAATGGTTATTTTCTATCTAAAGACATTACGGCAAATAAATATTCTATTGTTACTGTAATCAGACAAAATATATTAAAAACACAGTCGAATATATATTGCTCACGTTTATTTATGCTTCTTTTACTATGCGCTTAATTGTTTTGAATTTCAATGATGACAAAGGCAAATGACAAGTGATTTAATCATATGTAAAGAAAAATATTTACGTTATTTACTGTGAAAAAAGATAAATAATTATGACAGATAAAAATCACATTCCTCAACTAAATCGCTCTCTAACTAATAAACTTGAGCATATAAATTGGTAATGTTTCTATGTAAATATTGTTTAACCGTGTAGGAAAAATCCATTTATAAAAAATGTTATTTATAAAATAAAATTTCACAATATTAAGAGGAAATTATTTTGGCTTAAATATTTTACAACAAGTTTAGTTGCTAATTTTTATACTTTTGTGTAATGGGAATGACTGTAAAAGCATAAAATCGGTGCAAAATTTTGCTTAATGGAAAATCATATTTTCTCTCATAGTAAAGTCGCTTTTTACACGTTCTTTTTTATTTTTCGTGCACCAATAAATTAACTGCCTATTCCAGCAAATCAGTACTCGTGTTTTCGTAAATCAATTTCTTCGTAAGTATTGCAAATTAGTATTTCTGTTAAATGAATGCAGAAATATGATTAAGGGTAAAATGTAGCCTATCGATTAGTTAAATTTCTTAAATTGCTTAAAATGTATAAAAGAATGCTTTTTCGGTTTTTAATCGATACTATGCGTTATCACTCGCAAATAGTATAAATAACGAAAGTGCAGCTTCATTTATTATATACATGAGTACACGGCGTTTTAATATTTTTTTTAACAAAGTAGCACACTAACTAGTTTGGTCATTTATATGGAGAAAACAGTGTGAATTGAATGCCGATATCGACAATATCGAAGAAAAGTGAAAGTTTACTTCTCACTAGCATACACGGACTCTTCTCTAGAACTAACCCGTTGCTTAACAAGTCTGAATAATTCACAGGCGTATCTCTTGAGTTTATGCACACATTTTTGAATATTCTTGCGTACCCCCCCACCGTTTGAGCAATCTGCGCTGTTTATTTACAAGATTTGTGATTCCTTTATCAACAAGAATCTCGAGATCATCGCCTGGCTGTTGGAAAAGCGTAGCAGTGTAAGCAATGGCATGTCCATTCATTTATGTTAAAAATTGATTTATTAAAATAGGCCAGACAATGACGATTTTCAAAATGTTGAAAGTAATAGGCTCCCTAACACAGGTAGAGTTTCGAATAAGCGTAGCATAATAATCAGTGTGTTTCTCCAAGAGAACGTCTTACCATATACTCTTAAAGCAGAAGAAATATTTTTTCCTTAATATCCTTATAGTAAACAGCTATTTCTAACAAAATAGAGCCTTTGTGCTATTTAAATGGTAAATTATTGCGCTTTAACAGGCACACGCGAAGTACTTCCTTCGTGCGTATCGTAAGCACACGGAAATCGTCAATATTTTACAAAAAATTCAAATTATAATATATGTTCGATCGACACATGCAGAATATTTAGTAAAAGAATAGAACAGAAACAAATGACAAAGATTTCAATAATTTATTGAACCCTTTATTTTGCACGACATTCGCTATTCAATTTTCAAATTTTAAAATTATCAAATTTATTCATAAACAGAGTGTTGTAGTTGATCATCAGCTCCGTATATTTTACCTGGCTACTACTACTAAATTCCGTATAAATTTCGAAACGGTAAATGCAATTCATCGAATTTGATGGAAAATTTACTTGCTGTAAAGTATGTGGGCAGTTATTGGACACGCATTTCTGTCATGCAGTTTTATGCTAAAACATTAACAACTACCCAAGTAAAATTTAATTGCTCTGATTCAGTTGTTTGGATGATTGATCCTCAACGGTAGTGCTGGTATCTTTTGAAAATATCGAAAATAAGTACTAAAGTGCAGTCTATAGCATGGTTTATGTTCGACATCTCGAGAAGATTTATGCTATCATAATTTTTATATTCATATATATATATATATATATATATATATATATATATATATATATATATATATAATATATATATATATATATATATATAATGTCAACTACCTTCGAAAACTACACAATATATTTCTTGTTCAGAAGGAAAAACATTAATATCAAAGTGAATAATGGCCATTTGTTTTAAGACACCACTGTACAATCATTCATTCATATACATCCTGGGTTTTCAAATAATTATGTGGGTGGCAAATAATCGGACTAAGTTTAATTCTATTTCAGATTTAGGCTGCATTGTTAATTTATATGCGTATTTCTATGTATGTGTGTGTTTGCGTGTAGGGATCTTTATTGTTGTATTGCAATGTGATGCCTGAGGTCTGGTCATTCAGTTTAGCAACTGTTTAAATAGTTGGCTGTTACATAAACGAATGTTTTTTCACCGAGTTTCATCTTTTGTTTCATCTTGTTCCTTAGTTTTGTTCTGTTCCCTTGGTATTAGCACAGGATAGCAGACATATATATATATATATATATATATATATATATATATGATTACGTTGTTTTCTTCTTACATTTTAAAAAATGGTGAAATTAGAAACTATCAATATATATATATATATATATATATATATATATATATATATATATATATATATATATATATACTAAACACATGTATATATAAAACTATATGGGTTAAAATAACCATTGCTGAAGATTGTCGACTTTACTGGTTTTTTTCTTTATTGAGCATTCGTCCAGTAGTTGGTAGGATTACCGATGCCTAAGATGGAACCAGTTAGTTTTGATTCAGATTAGTTAATGATATCTATAAGAATGATTCTACGCCATCTGGTATTTACTGGAATTACCACACTTGGGAAATTAACTCGTGAAAGTTTGCTTAATGTTTCACAATTCAACTCATATAGCGTCAATCTGTGCACTTGTTTTGGCTGGTTTGTAAGTGTGTATGCGTTTGTGTGTATGCGTGTTTGCATGTAAAGGTCATTCTCGCAGTATTGCAAAGTGATGTCTGAGATCTGGTCATTATTGTTTTGATAGCTTGAGAATTAGCCATTTGTGCGCATTGTTCACTGAAACATGTACGAGTGCTATTTTTCCCAGTGTAGTTGATCGTTTCACCTTGTTGCGCAAGTTTATATTTTCCACATAGTAACAGCGCCAGTGTGGATTGCAGTGTTAAACGCTCATATTTGTTTGGAAACTTCTTTCACCGTATGCGCCTCTGTTATTTCCACTTCAGTTTCTTGCCAATCCGATTGTATGTTTGTTGATTCTAGTCGAGGGCCTGTTTGTTCTTGACTGGATACTAGTAAATTGTTGTTGAATTTTGTTATTCTTGGCCAGTCGATTAGAATATCATGTTGATGAAACTTTTGAATATTAAGGTCAGGTGCTTGTTGTTTTATGTAAAGGGCTTCATAAATAAATAATAATTTTTCTGATTTTGATTTATGTAGAATTGTGAAATTGGTCGAATTGACAGGGTGCCCCGTTGCCAATATATGATCGGAAATAGCTGATTTTCCTGACGGTGCCAAACCTTTGTTAATCCATTTCCTTGGCAAATGTTGCTGGATTCTGCTTATCAATTGGTTCTTCGTACGTCCGATATATTTGCTACCGCACATACATGAGAATTTGTAGAATATGAATGATTTGGAGAGACTTGGCAATTGATCTTTGGCATCCAACCTCATGATTCTCTGTGTACTAAATGTCATATTAACTTTAACAATGGGAAAGTTCTCCGCAGTTATTCTATTCAGCCGCCGTGGTACATCGCCTCTAAATGGTAAGTTCAGGAAAACCTGCTTGACGGTATCCTCTCTAGTGCAAATTTGCCGTGGTCTGATGTTGACATTAAAGAAACGCTCTCGGTAGTTGTGCATTAGCAAAATTTTCCTGAGGTCGCCCAATTCCTCCTCAATCTTGTGTTCAGAGCAGAACTTCCTGATTCTGTTCGCTAGGTTTTTCGATTTCCCTATTGACACCAATGTCATCAAAGACCTCATATTAAAATGTATTAAAAACGTACAATTTACATTCGGAGGGCAACCAATCCGGATCATCATAAACGCAAACACTTTTACGGGCTCCTTCGAACTAGCAAATGAATTGAAGGGGAAGAACATCCTACAGAATAATATGGTCTCGCTTGACGTCTCATCCTTATTTTAAATCATACCACTGGAAATAGACAACGACCTTGTGCGACCTCATCAAAAATGAGTTTTTTGATTTCCTTATTGACATTAATGACATCAAAGACCTCATATTAGCATGTACTAAAAACGTGCAATTTACATTCGAAGGGCAACCAATACGGAGCATCATAAACGCAAACACTATCAAGGACTCCTTCGAACTAGCAAATGAATTGAAAAGGAAGAACATCCTACAGAATAAAATGGTCTCGCTTGACGTCTCATCCTTATTTACAAATATACCACTGGATAGGACAACGGAGATCTTGTGTGACCTCATTAAAAATGAGTTTTTTAATTTCCCTATTGATACCAATGACATCAAAGACCTCATATTAGCATGTACGAAAAAAGTGCAATTTACATTCGAAGAGAAACCAATACGGAGCACCATAAACGCAAACACTATCAAGGACTCCTTTGAACTAGCAAATGAATTGAAGGGGAAGAACACCCAGAGATTTAAATGGCCTCGCTTGACGTCTCATCCTTATTTACAAACATACCACTGGATAGGACAACGGAGATCTTGTATGACCTCATCAAAAATGAGTTTTTTGATTTCCCTATTGACATCAATGACATCAAACACCTCATATTAGCATGTACGAAAAACGTGCAATTTTCATTCGAAGAGAAACCAATACGGAGCATCATAAACGCAAACACTATCAAGGACTCCTTCGAGCTAGCAAATGAATTGAAGGGGAAGAACATCGTACAGAATAAAATGGTCTCGTTTGACGTCTCATCCTTAATTACAAACATACCACTATATAGGACAACGGAGATCTTGTGTAACCTCATCAAAAATGAGTTTTTTGATTTCCCTATTGACACCAATGACATCAAAGACCTCATATTAGCATGTTCCAGAAACGTGCATTTTACATTCGAAGAGAAACCAATACGGAGCATCATAAACGCAAACACTATCAAGGATTCCTTCGAACTAGCAAATTAATTGAAGTGGAAGAACATCCTATAGATTAAAATGGTCTCGCTTGAGATCTAATCAATTTTTACAAACATACCACTGGATAAGACAACGGAGATCTTGTGTGACCTCATCAAAAATGAGTTTTTTGATTTCCCTATTGACACCAATGATATCAAAGGCCTCATATAAGCATGTACTAAAAACTTGCAATTAACATTCAAAGGGATATACTACCGCCAGATCCATGTTGTAGCTATGGGAAGTTGCATCGCACCCCTCCTGGCAGAAGTATACATGTATCATCTGTAAAAAAGGAGCCCAAAACATATAATTTACCAGCGCGCACTCTACAATATATATGTCGATGATATCTTTTTGTTCATCTCAGAAGCAGCAGACACTTCCGAAATCCTCAAACAAGCAAATGGAGCCGATCCAGACATCAAATTCATTCTCGGGGTAGAGAAAGACGACACTTTTCTCTTCCTTGACATCAAACTCACTCGAGAAGAAAACGGGGATTTGACACTGGCCATATATAGAAAATCCACTTTCACCGGACATTACATTCACTACAAGGGTAGTGTGCCAAAATCCCACAAAAGAAACTTAGTAAACAACCTAGCAAACAGAATCAGGAAGATCTGCTCTGATCACAAGATTAAGGAAGAACTTGGCAACCTAGGAAAATTTTGCTATTGAACAACTACCCAGAGCGTTTCATTGATGTCAACATTAGACCACGGCAGATTCGCACTAGAGAGGATACCGTCAAGCAGGTTTTCCTGAACTTACCATTTAGAGGCGATGCACCAGCCTCAATAAATGCACGGCGGCTGAATAGAATAACTTAGGACAACTTTCCCATTGTTAAAGTTAATATGTCATTTAGTGCACAGAGAATCATGAGGTTGGATGCCAAAGATCAATTGCCAAATCTCTCCAAATCATTCATAGTCTACAAATTCTCATGTATGTACGGTAGCACATTTATCGGACGTACGAAGAAGCAATTGATAAGCGGAATCCAGCAACATTTTCCACAGAAATTGATTAACAAAGGCTTGGCACCGTCAGGAAGATCAGCTATTTCCGATCATATATTGGAAACAGGGCACCCTGTCAATTCGACCAATTTCACAATTCTACATAAAACAAAATCAGAAAAATTATTATTTATTTATGAAGCCCTTTATATAAAACAACAAGCACCTGACCTTAATATTCAAAAGTTTCATCAACATGATATTCTTATCGACTGGCCAAGAATAACAAAATTCAACAACAATCTACTAGTATCCAGTCAAGAACAAACAGGCCCTTGACTAGAATCAACAAACATACAATCGGATTGGCAAGAAACGGAAGTGGAAATAACAGAGGCGCATACCGTGACAGAAGTTTCGTAACAATATGAGCGTTTAACACTGCAATCCACACTGGCGCTATTACTATGTGGGAAATATATATTTGCGCAACAAGGTGAAACGATCAACTACACTGGGAAAAATAACACTCGTACATGTATCAGACATCACTTTGCAATACTGCGAGAATGACCTTTACATGAAAACACGCATACACACTTACCAACTAGCCAAAACAAGAAACAGACGTAAAAACGAGTCAGATTTGTTACCTCTAGCATAATCAATTGAAAACCCAAAATGTATAAATATGTATGATTGTATAAGCGATGATTAGTATTCACGAAATAAATGGCCTTTATCCACTTTGTTATTAATGTGTTCTTTTTTCCTAATTAGAAATAAACTGCTGTAATATTAAAAGGCATGGACATTATAAAAGTATATATATATATATATATATATATATATATATATATATATATATATATATATATATATATATATAATCACATACTCTCATTATTCTTCAGGTCAAAATTACTTCGCTAGATTTATTTGTGCCTTTCATATTGGAGCATATCTGGGATATTACGTTTAAAAATTCTCTTGTAAGCGACATTTAAAATGATCCACCTGAATAAATGACTGAAAGAAGTAGCTACATGAAAATTGCATGCTATACGCGACATTTCTGGCGTTGCAGTTCCGTTTTAGATCCTAACTAAACGTTCCGGCTGTGAAAATTTCGGTAGCGCCTAAAGAACCCTTGTAAAGTGGTAAACGGTGCAATGCTTATTTTATACCGCAAAAGTATATTGTCTATGCTTTTATTAGCAAACAGAAAGTCGATATCTTTACAATAACAATCGCAATACGATGATTTTAATAAAATGCCATAATAAGGTCATTTTATAATGTAAACCACTGAAGTATCGCTTGAATAGAAAGCAACAATTCAGTATCCTTCATTTATGTTGTCGATAACTTTTAACTGCCTAGCGTCCGCCTCTCAAAAAATGGAAAGACATTTTTTTAAATAAAAATATATTCACATTCTCTCAAGGTTATATCGTGTAAAATTGTAGTATGCTGGCACTCGCTTTTACTGAAAACACGGGTAACGAAAAATTCAGGGCATTATCTCAAATAATTAACCGTTACTGAACGAATATACCAGTATGTCGCAATTTTCATTTATAAAAATTTAAATACTACATTAATCATATTTATTCTATTGAGTAATGTAAGTATTAATAAAATAAAATTATTGATAAAGAAAAAATTTAATTTAACGCTCCATTAATCAAAAATATCTAGGCCCCAATCCGTTGGCACAGAGCTCGAATGCTTTTGCTGTTCATTTTTAAATTTAATCAGGAGTAACATTTGAAGGATAATGTAAGGTTATAAATTCTATTAAAATTACATTGTCAACCATTCACAAATGTAATCTTTTAAAAGCTTAAAAGAGAATCGACTGTTAAACATACACATTCTCAAATCTCTGTAACCCTATCCACTGACCTATCCCACGGCAGGTTACAAAAGGTTTTCATTTATATTCTAACCATTGCTATTTTTAGTTAGATTTACAGTCATGTATGTTGGATAGGTAAATTGAGTCACAAACTCCTAATCAGATGTTCCTAGCCTCAAGCGCTTTCCGCGGTAAATGCAGTACAGAGTTATAATAAGGACGAAATCAGTCTATTAAATTGTTTTTTACATTATATGATGCGTAGCCTATAGTGACAAATATATATATATATATATATATATATATATATATATATATAGTAGGACTTAAGTTTATATTAGCTGGTAACCTTGATTTAAATCATTATCGACGCGCACGCAATCGAAGTTGGTTACATTATGCATATGCTTACACACTTACAACTTGCCCAACTATATGAAAATAAAAAGCACATCTTTTGTTTTCCTATAGCAACAGTAAGGAAATATCTAAGCTAATTGTTTAAGCAACACTTACTAGTTGGCCTTTTTTGTGGTCAACAAAATGATCGTAAATAACATCTGCTTGTGCGAGCGAGGTTAGGAAACGGGTTATTTGGAACATCTACCTGAATTTGCAATTCGGCGGCTTTACTAATTATTTACGGATTAATTAAAATAACTTAGGAGTTCAAAATGCTTTCATATAATTGGACACAACGGGAAATTACATTGCATAGTACTCAAATATGCGCTATACGAAACAATAATATTAATACACCAAACACGAGATAAAAGTTGACAATTTAAAAACAAGGATAATATTCCCTTATCTAAAAGAATTTCTGTTGCAGGAAATCGTAAATAGTCAATTTTATGCCATCGAGTAGCATAGATTTGCCAATTTTAAGCACGCTTTTAGTGCTCAATTACTTTTGTACTATGCATTTTCAGATCAATGAACTAGCTGTTACAGACATTATAAAGTACGCAATAAATTAGCATACACGTAAACAATTCGCAAATGTAGCAAAATTTGAGTAATAGTGTGTGCTTATATGTGGACGTAGACAAAATATCACGCATTGCAATAGCTAATTATTGTCATGATCATCTACATTTTATGGTAGTATTTTTTTCAATTTTTGCTTCAGTTACACTTGTTAGAATGTTCTACGCATATGATTGGTGTTCATTACTTTCTCCTCAACGATGATCTTTCCCTTCATATGTTCACAACTTTTATATTATCTGAAATATTCCGATCAAAATTACTAACCCGTTGTATTTGTTGAAATACAACTGAAAATACAGCGATTTCATACGGGTTGAATACTGTCGACGTACTCCAAGTTTTTACATATCTATTGTCATGATTTGTTTACTAGATATTAATATACCAAGAAAATGGCTTTAACTGTTTTTATTAAAACAAACCCTCACTTTGACCTCAGTTGATTCTGATCTATATATATTAAACAGTCTGTTGAATCACTTTTTGAATATCGGACTTGTTGGAGAACAAATCCTGTACAGTTCATTTTCGAAATTTTTTTTAAAATTTTGCAAACTCGTATTCTGGGGCAAAACAACAAAAAATATTAAGGTCTAACATTGTAACCCACTTAATTTGTATCGTGTGTAATACTTCTACACCTGTTTATTTAAAGTCTTACAAAAATATTGCCCTTTCTATCAAGTCAAAATGAATAACATCTTCCGAGATTTAAATTCCACGTGTTATAGGCATCATTTAGATGTTTATGACAGCCGACAGGATTGACTTAAGCAAATAGTATAAGTCCACCATCTTTTAGATTACCGTTACATCTATTTAAAAATCATAATTTGAAATTATAGTGCCTAATTTACTTTTTGCTATGTTGTTTGTCGACTGGTTAAATACAATTGCATTGGTATTTAATTCAGGTTCGCAAACATTGGTTTATTGAATTTTTTACCACCATCCGCGCAATCAATGATTGTTTAATTTTATTAATATATTAATGTTATAAATATATATATATATATATATATATATATGTGTGTGTGTGTTTGTGCGTGTGTGTGTGTGTGTGTGGCGAAATCTTCAGAAGCTTAATGTTGGTCTCTGCATACAAATTGTCCAGCCGACATTTCCAGTCAAGTACAATTTATGCGTGACTACCAGAGGAGAGAGCAGAATATCTATATTAGCCCTTTCATTTATATGCTTTGGGGTTTGATCCTCGCTAGTCAGTTAGCTGTCGTAATCTGACGATAATTATGGAAGGTCTAAACTCGTCTGCACGTGTGAATGACGTTACTTTTGCTAAGTTGTTCGAGAACTGGTTAAATATAATGTGATTAATGTTTACCTTAAACTTGCAAATTTTTTTAAAGAAAATTAACGTTATTTTTATTTGCAAAAAGAGGGAATTAAAAAAGCTTCAATAATAAAAATAGGTCGACTGAATTTTAGAGCATTCAGCAAAACTACTTTTGCAAATTAGTCATATTCTTGACGTATAATTTCATTGCAATCTCTTTCCAAAATTTTTGACCATAGCACAATCGGTCAGAAACAAAATCTCTTATATTTGTCATAATCAAGAATTAATACACTCGCCCGTTTTCAATTTTAGAATGCTTTCCAGAATTATGTATTTGAATGTACTTGATTGTTTAAATATAATGTACGCATTAAATATTCCATTTTCACATCTGTCATACATTTTTTTATAATGTAATTTGCCATGAATGCTTTTAGTGTTAACTATTCCAACGTTTTTTTAAATAAAAACGTATAGTTTATGTTCAATATGTTTTATTAGTCTTTCTCATAATTCAACGTTTATAAAAACTTGCTTGCCAAGCAATTATCAGTTTAAAAAGTTGGAAAATTCAATGCGTTTACATTTTAAATTCTAATGTAATAAAACAAAATTAAATTTTAAATGCTTGCTATTTTCAAATAGATTCAAATGCCGTTGGTTTATTCATCTGTTTTTATAAAATGTCTAATGTTCGTCATTGCAAACAGCCTTTTGCGATTTTTTTCAGTTTATTACCTGGCGTTAGATTTAAGTAATTTAGAAAAAAATACTTCCAACCTCGTGAAAAGTATTTATCTTTCATTTGTGCGCTATCGCATGAAGCTTATGAAAACTCTTTTGTAACAGCAAGCATTGCATTTGAATCGAGAACACAGAAATTTGAATTCAAAATATAATATTTAAGTAGTTGTAACTTGGAAGTTAAAACAAAGGCTAATCTAACTAATGGAGGCCATACACTATTTGATTAAGTTACTAGATCTCTTAAGCATAACTGTAGTTTTAACACAAAAGTGTGTGTGTGTGTTTGTGTGTATATGTGTCTGCATTTGTAAAATCGTCGAAATGAAATACCAGTGATGTAAAAACACCTACTGACCATTTACTAGAGTAGTGCTCGCCACGCTGTGTGAATGTGCGCTAGTTTATTTTGGATTAAGAAGTAATCAGTTGCGGTAAATAGACACTCATCCTAGTGAAATCTGATCTATTAATATGTCCATATTTCCCTGTGGTCCTAAGTTCCCTTCTACTTACCTAAATTGGACAAACATGAGGTTACATTCGCTGCATGGAATTAAATACACTCCGAATTTAACGGTTCCATTTTCTCCTTATGTTTGGGAAGTTCAATGCTTTAAGTTAGGTTCTTTTTAAAAATTGTACGTATATTGTATTTCAATGCTATCGTTTCTTATTTCCTGCTTGGTTTGGTGTCAGGTATTACCATGAATGTCCGATCCTCTTTTAATTTATCTGATTTCATGTTCTGTTCCAATTATGATAAAATTTAATTTTGGCACTAATCAAAGTTGATTCCGTTAACATTATTCGTACAAATTAGCTCTGAATTTTTCTCGAAATTAACGCAACACAATCTCCCTATCTTTTATATATGTTATTGTTATATGGAATATATATATATATATATATATATAGAGATTTTTCGTTTGTTGATACTTAAGAAGAGTATGAGAAATAAAAGTTTCTTTTATCCAACACAATGGATTTTTATTTTTGTATATGGAATGGGTACCATGTATTCATTGTATTTGGGATGCAAATGTAAAGCAATATAAATGACTAAAGGTATCTTCATTTTCACTTTTTTAAATTTCGTATGGTTAAAATAGTTTCATTCGCCTTCAAAAACAAACAAAATATCCTACTGCACATTGTTTTCCAATAATAAAAATAGGCGAATTTGAAGGACGTAATTAATCATTTAAAATAAACTAAATAGATAAATACACCCTGGTTATTGAAGTTTAATTCATTTTTCCAAATATTCACCTACAATATATTAACTGGAACATGTATGTTACTCAAATTTCTCGAACAAACAATCCTAAATGCATGATGTTGGATAATTTTAAAGGATCTGTATGTCTTATATATATATATATATATATATATATATATGTACGTTTTTAAATTATAAATCAATGATTGCGCGGGTGGTGGTAACAATTCTTCAAATCACGCTTACGTGTTTGAAATATACATCAGTTCCATTTTATTTAACCTGTTGTCGAAAAACAACAAAACTAACAATTCTTTATTTTCGCCATAATGTTCATCTAATGTTACATACAATTGAATTGGTGTTTACATCAAGCTCGCAATCTTGATTTAAACAATTTTCTTATACGCAGTCAATATAACATTTGATGTTGCACTCGAAATGGGTACACACCAGGTTAACGGAAATATTTCTTTATTATCCACAAACTAAGAGACCAATTAATCCGCATGATTTGACCACGAGTTGAAGAATTGTTCTTATGGTTAACTTAGCCAAATGAATTTCAAGTAATTTGGAAGCACATGCGTAAATGAAAGCAGAACTTTAGATTATGCGGACGTACGCTCATTAAATAAAATTTTAATAAAAGTGTTATACATACAGCACTAACAAGATTCCTGCATATTTTTGCAAATGAGACTTTTATATATTAACTTGTGATCATTCATTTTACTATTTAATTTTATCTCTAACAATTTTTTTCAACAACGTCAATTTCATTCAAAATACCATATGATAGCACTATTGACATAAAAGCAAACATTTATTATCATAATTTAAAGATTTATGAATAAAACAATTAGCTAAGATAAAATATAAGAAGTCTTTTAAATTCAAATCGGTGGAAAAATCATGCGGGCAATACAGACTTTGTTTACTATTGAACATGAAGAATGTGCTAAAATTAGCATAATTATAATATCCAAACTTATACATATAGGCTTTTAAACAGTCGCCAGAACGATTCCAAACATATTGGCTTAGCACTCTCAGGTTCTTGACATATTGTTAAAAGGAACAAACACTAATAATATTACTTCCATGGTCTGCATTGTAAAGAAGTAATATAAATTAAATTATTTATTTAGTGTTGTGCACATAACAATAAATTAAATTACGTATACGTAAACCTTATGTCAAAGCCAGCCCAAACTAAGGGTATATTCGTATGAACATATGCGATTCTTGCTTACTGGCGACTCATCAGCCTGCACCGGAAATTCGCCTGTTACTGTCAAACTGTTGTGCAATTCAATTTCATATTCGTTTCTTTATTAAATCATTTGTAGGATCAGCTTTATATACACTCAAGGCTTGAGTATGAGACTTTGCTGCAATAGCGGATAATCGATGGCGTTCTTATTCTCAAATGCAGGGTTGTGCTACCTTTTTGCAGGTTTGATGTTCTTTGTCTATTTTGAGCTGGTTGTATTGCGATATTGTTAAGGACTTTTCTGGAAGTTGACAATACTACTACCTTAACCTGTGCAAGATTCTTGATAAAAGTTATAGTGGGCTTTGTAGCCCAGTGCCGGATCTTATTGATTTGTCAATAGAAAAAATCCATGTGTTGTACCAAAATAAAGTTGCAGGCATTAACACATCTACAATGGCCATAGCGCGTATTTCATGTAGATTAGTAAAATGCGAACAACGCAGATCCGTTTGCCCCAATAAAAATATGACCATATCATGTTTGACAAGTATTAGTTATTACAGAATCAAATACTTATTATTCTTAATTTTATTCCTAGTAAAATAATTTCGTAACTGGATTTTTATTTCAATATGCAAGTACTGCATTAAAAGCATTAAATTCTGAATAAAATAAGGTTAGCTCCATTTAGTTACGTGTGTAAAATTTTCTAATATTCGCTTTAACAGTTTCAACAGCGAATTAAATTGCTTATAATTTCAGTAACAATGGTTAAACAAATTTATTGCATAAAAATTCTGCAAAATTAATAAATTAATATAAATATTTCCTTTAATTTATTAGCTCAAACTGTTTCGTATATATAATATTTTGACAAACTAAACATATTTCATTAACCTATTTGATTACTTGAATTAGGTGAATGAGATTGTTATGAATATTGTGATATATGCAGCAAGCTAGAAAATTTACCAAAGTATTTCGTATTAGCAATAAAATAAAATCCTAAATTTAAAATAATAAGACATTCGCATTTCACATTAACTAAGAGTAA
>JAQBSW010004578.1:0-67467 GCA_029291075.1 Eudiplozoon nipponicum
CGCCCATGGAAGGTTCGGAAGACGGGTGGGGTCAGCCTGCTCTGCGGCAGTATAGGTTGAGTACCCCAAGATTGTTGGCCGCTCCACGTCTGATGGCTCGAAGCACGTTGCTTTCGCGGTAGAGCGCAATCAAACTATTGTCTTTACAGCGACGGCTCCAGTCAAGTCATGCTTCAAACGCCCAAATGCCAGCAACCAGTCTCATCGTCAGTTGCCACTATCAACATCTTTTCTCATCCGTGACGCAACCTCTGGCGAATGAATTCTCATAGACACTGGATCAGATGTAAGCTCACTACGCTACAGTTATCTCGAACCCACCCACACAGTCAACACCAGCAGTCTAACCTGCGCCAATGGCTCCAACATAGCGACGTTTGGGGTACGAATACACACAATCTCGTTCTCAAAATCAAAAAGATGTTTCAAATATTCGTTTATCATCGCCAACACGACAAGAAAAATCATTGGACGTGACTTTCTCGAACACTTCGACCTAACCACCCGTCCAAGAACGCGAGAGATAGAAGAACCAGAATCAGTGTTGACAGAGCCAAAATCAGTCATTACACGGTACGGCAGAGCAATAACACTTCCTGAAAGGTTAGCCTCCTTCATGGTGTACTAATTTATATTGTCGGGGGGGTGTATGTAACACGCGGCTCCGTGTTACAACCCAATGATGTTCGATACAGTGCTCATTAAGGTCAAATAATCTAAATCTGTTCTTATACCATATTCCTTTTTACGGTGATTTTAGAAACAATCTCTGTTAGATTCAAGCAGTTTTAAACGATATTTCTCGAACTGCATTTTTTTGTAATTAATAGGGTTTTATGAAATAGACAGAACCGCACACGATACGGATGAAACACGCGGTGGACTATTGTGTCACAGTGAACTTATTTCGCTTAGTTGTAGAAGTTACGCATTGGAATTACTGTGTAAGACTATCCGAACTTCAAAGTACAATGGATTAATATAATAACCTGAGTTAAAGCAAGATCGAACAGTGAATTAAATATTTGTGAGTTTTTTGTCATTGAAGTCTTTATACGGTTTTCCTATCCTCTTTTAGTGATAACCTTTAACATTGATTCCATTCATGTCATCACGTATTTTCAATCGAGATTTTATCATTGAAACCTTTAAAGGATTTACACCTTCCCTTTTAGTGATAACTTTTAACCTTGATTCTATTCATGTCATCTTGTATTTTCAATCGAGTTTTTTGTCATTGAAGTCTTTATGGGGCTTACCCCTTCATTTTTAGTGATTGCTTACAACGATGACTTTTTCAATGTCATCATATGTTTTAAGTCGATGGTATAAATACAGTTCAATTCAGACATTTATAAGCGAATAACAGATTGTGCATAAAACATTTCTCTTTGTAAACAGAAATCATTTTAATTTTTGTCGTCTAGAAGACGGACAATTTAGATTAACTGTGAATGGTGTTTAAGACCTAATTTTGTATAAAAATCTGTTTTTGCAGCTGACCGACATATATTCAATTTGGACTACCTTTGAATTATATTTCTATTTGCAACATTATATTTAATATATGTATGAAACCAAGTTTCGGCTTTC
Source organism: Eudiplozoon nipponicum (assembly GCA_029291075.1). Lineage (NCBI taxonomy): Eukaryota > Metazoa > Platyhelminthes > Monogenea > Mazocraeidea > Diplozoidae > Eudiplozoon > Eudiplozoon nipponicum. The sequence continues at coordinate 1,594 of JAQBSW010004578.1, forward strand.
TCATATCAACCATCCGAAATGGATCAGTGACTGATTAGGCGCACGGGTGGTAATAATAGCCACCATTGATATGTAGGACGGGTATAAAATTCACGAACTAGAAAGTAACCCCGCGAAAAACCCCTACAGTACAGCATTTACTTGAAGCCGGGCGCTTACAGTACTGTCCAATATATCGACAAAAAAAGTTCGGCTGTAAAGAGTAATAGATTCATCATCGAAATAGGAAAAATTACGGTATAACTGGAAGTGTGCCTTAATCAAAAAATGAGAACGATGACTAGCAATTGATTGTATGTATTGTTGTCTTTGTAACACGCGGCTCCGCGTTACAACCAAACGATGTTCAATTTTGACAAATATAGATATCTTTAAGGTGAAATAGTCTAACTCTGGTTTTAAGACAATATTTCTCTTTACTGTTATTTTAGCAACAATCTCTGTTAGATTCAAGCAGTTTTAATTGAGATTTTTTGAACTGCAAATTTAATTGTTAATAATAGGGTTGTAACGACAAAAATTAATTGCCGACATATTGCGTAAATTAAATTAAATTTTATTTACGTTGCACCAAAGGGAAAAAAGCGAAACTTGCCGTTAACCAATAGTGTGAAAGTAAACTATGGCATGGCTATTTAAGCACGGCAACTTCACCATGCAGTTCAGTTGTCGCATTTGCCTTCTGCTTTGCGTTACGTGTGCGTGCTGTCAGCTGTCATCACCTACGCTGGTTATTGGATTGTCTTCACCAACAATTGGCAACATCGTGTTGCTGTAAACCCAGCGAGACGAGCCAATTATTGCGGAACTTCAACGAAGTTTCCACATCGAGATTACAACGCAACAACAGAAGGAACCACAGCCAGAGTCAACCCAAGGCTCTAGGACATCTTCACTTTGAAGGATTTTCTCGGCATTTGCCGGAGAACGCACGACCGGCCCTGTTAAGGGCCCCTATCAGTACAATAACTCTATATCTATGGCACTTTAACCGAGTTTGTAACGTCGTACGGCATTTACTTGAAGCTGGGGCGTTTACAAAATTGGCGACCGCACCAGGATACTGAGTATTGAATTGTTTTTTTGGTATAAATAAAATTGACTTCCTTTTTCATTTATTTGGGATAGAAATATATTAACATTTGCGTTTACGTCTTCCTTATTCTAGTCGTGGTCTTCTGGGAATTTTGTCGGGTATATATTCGGGGATTTCAGGTGAATTTTTTTGGAGTATATGCTCTACGTACAAAACTGCACATTACGTATTCAACAGGCTCAATTGCGAAAATTTTCAATTTTTGGATGGAGTTTCTGTGACGTTTTTTGTGAAGAAACTAATTTATCTGTTTTATGCGCTCATCCAACTGCGGGAGACCTTCAACTGTGGAAGCGGTTTGTGTGTAAGCGTTTCGTTAAAGTATGTTTATACATTTTCATATTGCTTATAAAATTATGGTTTTAAGATCCCGTAAGATTGTTAGAATGTCAGGTCCAATTTTAAATATTGATGTTCCTGTTTGGGATGGAGAAAGTGAACTATTCTTTATGCGCGTAGATTCCGCTTTCTCCCTGTTTCCTGATTATGACAGTCATCAAAACTGTCGAAGGTTTTTGCTAAACTACCTTCTGAATTGCAGCGACGGATTTATCCTAAACTTGAGGCCATTAGGAAGCTACCTAATCCCATTTTGGGCCTACAAAACGAAGAAGAATCCTTGCTTGGGCCCACAGAAACTGAGCAGATAATAAATAAATATGCGCAGTTAGACATGCCAAACCTTGGCCCCATCGAAATTTTGAGGGAATTACGGAAACGTTGGTATAAAACCAACATTTCTGACCATGAGGCTAAGGTTGTTTTTATTAACAATCTTCCCCAAACATTAAAACTCCTTGCCAGACAGCTCCCCAACACTCTCTCTATAGATGACTTATCTGAGAGATGTGAGTTAGAATATAGGGTTTTTGAACCCAAAGTGAATCCATCATCCTTTTCTTCACCCCCGCAAGATGATAGACTCTCCTCTTTAGAGAGGACAGTGGCGAACATGGCTAAAGTTCTAGAAGGATTGGCCATTACCAAATCCGAGCTAAATCAAGTGAATGCTCGACCCAAATTCGTTCCTAAGCCCAATTATAACGGTAGGCGGCGATCAAGATCCCCGCAATCCTTTAATAAATATGCCCCAAAGAACTGGTTTTATAACCACCAGAAGTTTTTTATTCATGCCAAGTCTGTCTTTGTCGTTCCGAAGAATTTCCGAATGAGTGCCAATTTCCACAGCTGACGGAAAGGACAACAGACCACAGGCACAAGGGTGCATCAATATCGGGAAATGTCTGGCGCAGGAATTAGAAGACCGTACTTTCTGCGCGTCAACGGCATCATAGGCGCCACAGGGAAGAAGCCAACTACAATCCGACATCCCTGTCGACTCTTTCCGTCCACGCCGTATTTTTCACATAGAGAACCAAACAGACAACGCCGGTCGCAATCACTAGCCTGCTTGTTTGCAGGACCCGGCAAAACAGCCCAATGAGCTTCTGCACCATCTTGATTTCAAAACTGGCGAAGAGTTCATCGTAGACACAGGTGCAGCAGTCTCAGTTCTCAAAGGTGATTCAATGGCCGAGATGTCGCTAAGCGTTCTTCTCGCAACAGCTACAGGCGAGCCCATACCAACATATGGCTGCCGGTATCGCACATTCAACATAGGTCTACGACGTGAATTTTCCCACAACTTCATCATTGCCAAGGTCTCACATAATATAATAGGCCTTGATTTCCTTCTAAAATTTCGGCTCATTGTTGATCTTGCCAATCAAAAGTTCATCGACCCCTCCACAGGAGTTGAACAAAAGTTTTGGACACTTGCCTCCGAGCGTTTGGAGTTACAGGTCATTCAGCCAACCCCAGTGCATTATTCAGCAGAGATATCAGCAGCTCTTCAAAAATACAAGTCGCTTTTCGATCTTAACAAGTCAGAGCTACGAGTCTCCAACACAGTGCACCATTTCGTTACAGCAGGACAACCTATTGCACTCAAGAAGCGACCACTGGCCCCTGCTAAGCTGAAAGCTGCCCAAGAGGAATTCTCAAGGCTTTTGGAAGAGGGAATCGTCAGACCATCGAAAAGTGCATGGGCGTCCCCACTGCACTTAGTCTCCAAAGCAAACGGATCGTACAGAGCCTGCGGAGATTACCGTAAGCTAAATTCATTTACAAAATCTGATGCATATCCTATTCCAAATATTAACACTTTACTGGACAAACTCAACACCAGCAATTTCTTCTCAGTAATTGACCTCAGACAAGCCTACCATCACATCCCGGTAGCACCAGAGAATATCGAGAAAACTGCAGTCATCAATACATTTGGCCTTTTCGAATATCTTTACATGCCTTTTGGACTGAAGTGTGCTACACAGACATTTCAAAGATTCATGGACAATATACTTTGCAACGACTCTGCTTATTGTATGTCATATCTCGATGACATTATGGTATTCAGTCCAGATTTAGAATCTCATGCAAAGCTTCTACAAAATGTCCTCTCACGCTTATCCAACCACTGACTCAAGATCAATTGTGACAAGACGTAGATTGCAACTACATCCGTGGACTTCTTAGGGCATCGTATCACGCCACAAGGTATTCAACCGTTGCCGTCAAAGGCAAATTCAATCAAGAATATCAAGTCACCGAGGACTGTTAGCGAGTTGCAAAAAATCCTGGGAGTACTAAACTATTATCGCAAGTTCCTTCCAGGTCTTTCAAAACAACTTTATCCTTTGTGCAGGCACCTGCGGAACAGAAAAGAACTTAGCAAGAATTCCTTCATTGCTTGGTCATCCGCAGACGAGGAATTACTTGGACTCGCCATCAACTCGTTAGCAAATGCCACAATGCTAACATATCCAGATTTTCAAAAACCATTTCTACTCACGACAGATGCTTCTGATATCGCTATTGGAGCCACGTTGGAAAAAGAGATCGACGGAGCTCGGAAGCCTATCAGTTTCTACTCGCTTACTCTCCAACCAGTAGAAACGAGGTACGACACTTTCGGTCGAGAACTTCTCACCCAACCAAGTTCATATGCCGTCTATGGGAGGGCTTACCAATTGTTTACTTCACGGATACGCAGCCCAACAAGCCAGTTCTGCCGACCAACATTCAGAGAAAAGTTATCGATTCAATTCACTCAATTTCTCACCCAGGAAGCCAAGCGACTGTCCGACTTCTCACAGATCGTTTCTGGGGTCACAGACTTAGGCAGAACGTTAAACAGTTGGTCTCAGAGTGAGCTATTTGTCAGAAAAACAAGATCACACGGAACACTCGTTCAAGGTTACAACATTTTCGAGCTACTTCTCGTCTAGCCATCGTCTACATCGACATAGTTCACCTGACAAAGGTTCAAGGTTTCAGCTACCTTCTAACTATGATCGATAGATTTACACGGTGGCCTGCGGCATTACCTCTTGGCACCATTTCTGCGGACGAAGTAACTAACGGTTTTATCTCTGCATGGATATCCAATTATGGTGTTCCCAATGAGGTCATCACGGACAAAGGCACTTGCTTCTAATCTGATCGTTTCAAAACCACCTTGCGGTACATGGGATGCATCTTACGCCAGATGACTGCCTACCATCCCCAACATAGCGTTATGGTAGAGAGAATGCATAGGGAACTCAAAGCTGCTTTAGCATCCTCGTCCATTAATGGCAACTGTGTCGATGCAATACCTTTAGTTCTGATTGCCTTGCGTTCCCGTACTCGTGAATCCATTAAAACGTCTGCGTCACAATTCTTGTATGGCATGGATCTACGCCTGCCTAGTGAGCTCCCACGTCTACTACCGGCACAAGATGACCCACAAGACGAAGCTACCCGCCTTCGACTTCATTTCGGTAACATGTCTGAACAGCAGCTCCACAGCTGCAAAAGAGTACTCGTTCGCAACGACAATGCTGTTATACCACTACAAACAAATTATCACGGTCCTTACCCGATTTTGCTCAGACAACCAAAATACTTCATTATTATGCAAGGCGCTACACCAACATCAGTAAGCATAGACAGGTTGAAACCGTTTATCGAACCGCCTGATCCTGAGAGCCTTCAACCTTCTACACACGTGTCAGGCTCCGTCTGCCCACAATCTCAATAGCCTGCTTTGTATAACGCGTAATTGATATTTTTTAGCATTAACATTACGTATCAAGAATTTTTTTAACCTTATGTAATTTTTCGCATTTGTCTTACGTGGCATAACCAGCTGTTCTTAACTAACAATAGTGTAGCATTTTTGAACAGTTCCTTGATATTATGCCATCTCTGAGGCAATGTTCGTGTACATATTTTTATGCAGTAACCTTTGATTTTAATGTATATATTTTTTACATTATAATGTATTTCTCACACATGACATCACACTGCCTATTTTGGTATGACCAGCTACTTAGAGCTAACGCTTTTGTGTAGCAACACTAAGTAGTGATCAGCTTCATATCATGGTACAGTCCACTTTCAATGCATATCCCAACTTTATCAATGGCGCAAAGACCACTCTACAAATGTCATGACCACAACGTCGAGCACTCTAGCTCCTTTGGTCGTATACTAACACATTGACAACGATCCAACCTGCTTAGGTTTTAACTTAAACCTGGCAAATTCAGAGGCGATTTACCTCGAAATCTTCACGCTGCGGCTCCAAAAACTTGCACTGCTCTATTTTGCCTCACGTGCTATGACCGACCACTAGAGCTAACAATTTGTGTAGCAATTCCTAGCGGTTACCTGGCATCATATCATTGTTGAAGCAACCAACAAGCATATTTAAGCCCAGCACTTATGGTTCATAATATTTTTGCTTAACTTGGTTCGAACTCTGTCATGCATTTCTTATCTAGCCTCGCAGAGAGGAATTTTTTCCTTTTTTTCAGAGAGGAATGTGTTGTAACGACACAAATCAATCGCCGACATATTGCGTAAATTAAATTCAAATTTATTTACGTTGCACCAATGAGAAAAAAGTGAAAATTGTAACCAATAGTGTGAAAGTAAACTATGGCATGGCTATTTAAGCACGGCAACTTCACCATGCAGTTCAGTTGTCGCATTTGCCTTCTGCTTTGCGTTACGTGTGCGTGCTGTCAGCTGTCATCACCTACGCTGGTTATTGGATTGTCTTCACCAACAATTGGCAACATCGTGTTGCTGTAAACCCAGCGAGACGAGCCAATTATTGCGGAACTTCAACGAAGTTTCCACATCGAGATTACAACGCAACAACAGAAGGAACCACAGCCAGAGTCAACCCAAGGCTCTAGGACATCTTCACTTTGAAGGATCTTTCTCGGCATTTGCCGGAGAACGCACGACCGGCCCTGTTAAGGGCCCCTATCAGTACAATAACTCTATATCTATGGCACTTTAACCGAGTTTGTAACGTCGTACGGCATTTACTTGAAGCTGGGGCGTTTACAGGATTTTGTTTAATAAATAAAAGACAGCCACGCGCAATACGCAGGTAACGTGCGGTGGATTTATTTGTCTCTGTGTTCAAACATTGGATTTACTTAGTTTACTTGCCTTAAATATTTTTTATACAACTACTAACAGTTCAGTCATGAATATTATCATCCAGACTTCAGGTGTTTCACAATCTTTTATTTGGACTCCATATTTTATCATTACAAACCTAGCAAACAATGGAATTATTAGTTGTGGTGCTTAATCATGACAGTTTTTACACGATTTCTATCATACAATTATCAGTGACTTTAAACTAAATTAATAATCAGTCTGGATTTATGTCATCGTACGTTTTCAATCATTTACATGAATTCATCACGATCAGCTGATTGAGTTTCTAGTGATTACTTGTGCATAACACATTTAAATAAGTTGACCATATATTATCTTGTTACCGTCAAGAGCACGGACGTTTTGGATTAACTGTGAATTGATTCATGCATTGCAACATAACATTCAATTAATGTCTGATAAAATGTATGAGTCTTCTTACTTCACCCTTCGGATAAAGGTCAGGGACTGATCATAAAGCGAGTGGTGATAAGAACCACCATGAAAATGTAGGAGTAGGATATTATTACTAAATAGACAGCTACCCCGCAAAACCTATTACAATAACTGCAAAACCTCCTACATAACTGGTGCCCCGGTTCGTCGAACTCACAGCCAACAAAGAATTAATCAGCATCTAGCCTTTGAGAACATCAAGCACTTTGGATGAATGCCACACAAGAAAGTAAATCCGGAGACACAAATCACAGTGAACCACCCTCTCGAGATCACAATTCTCAAAGGCAGCCGCACGATGACGGGCGAGGACGATGTAACACTGCCATCTATTCTCGGCAGCACTTACACACATAAGATGACGTCCAGCTCAGGAAATGCAGGAAGCCCAGTGGCCAGCCCAGCAACAGGCCGCAGCACAACATGGACACAGTACAAAATATGCCAATTCGATCCAGACTTCCTTGACGAGTGTGTCGACGATGTTAATTTATTGGCTAAGGTATCCAATATAACAGACGAGGGCTCAATATTTTTGAAGGGATGGGAGACAATCCCAATGTCTTTCAGACGCGGACTTAAAGACATCCTGATCAATACACTGAGGGAACATGTGCGCAGCCATGGCAGAGCCTGCAACGCGCCGTCAAGCAGCGCCTGACACCAGATCGGGAAGACAGGCTTACAGAATTGATGAGCCAGATGTCCCTAGGTAGCCGCACGCCTTCCGAGCTATACAGGGAGATGGAGCAGAAAGCCTCTGAATTCAACTTGCCCAAGGAAATCTTGATGCGACTATTCATACAGAAGCTTCCTCCGGCACTCCAAGAGATGGCCACGTTCCTGCGCGAATCCGTTGAAGTGCAAGACGACGTTCTGCCGGCACGTCTAGACAAGTGGTGGAAGAAACACCACTGCAGCTCACCTGCCTCAGAGCAAGGTTACATCACCTCACGACTGTCCGAGTCTCAATCCACATCATCATCAGCCCGAACAAATGTCACCAATGAGCGCCTCATCAGCCTGCTCGAGAACCTCACCGTCAGGCCAAATTCGGCCTCAGTCGATGCCGTCCATAATAGACGCGACCAGAGCAGGCGTGACCAGCGTCGACCACCGTCCCGAAACAGCACCAGGAGGTCGACGTCCAGAGGCCGGGCCACAGTTCCACAGTTACCGGCGGAGTGGTGTCCGAATCACCGCAGCTATGGCCACTCCACACGCTATTGCCTCAGAAACGGCTGCACATTCCCGCGCACAGACGCGACGTTCAAGTGGGCGCGGTCACCTTCGACAACTCAGGAGGATCCGCCCATGGAAGGTTCGGAAAACTGCTGGGGTCAGCCTCCTCTGCGGCAGTAGAGGCTGATCACCCCAAGATTGTTGGCCGCTCCACGTCTGATGGCTCGAAGCACGTTGCTTTTGCGGTAGAGCGCAATCAAACTATTGTCTTTACAGCGACGGCTCCAGTCAAGTCATGCTTCAAACGCCCAAATGCCAGCAACCAGTCCCATCGTCAGTTGCCACTAACAACATCCTTTCTCATCCGTGACGCAAACTCTGGCGAATTATTTCTCATAGACACTGGATCAGATGTAAGCTTACTACGCCACAATTATTTCGAACCTACACACCCAGTCAACACCAGCAGTCTTACCTGCGCCAATGGCTCCAACATAGCGACGTTTGGGGTACGAGTACACACAATCTCGTTCTCCAACTCAAAAAGATGTTTCAATTATCCTTTCATCATTGCCAACACGACAAGAAACATCATTGGACGTGACTTCCTCGAACACTTCGACCTTACTATTCGTCCAAGAACACGAGAGATACGCACTGCCGACAATCAGTTGCTTTCATCAGCGCTAAAACACACGACTCGCGCCGAAGCAGTCTCATCCATACAGCTAATTCCTCCAGTTCCTCATGTACCACAACTGGACGATGTTCTAAAGCGACATGAAGAGATTTTCAAACCTATCTCCTTTATGCCCGATCTCAAGAGGAAGCGTGCCATCACAGCTCATCGTATCATCTTATCGAAGCCACTTCCTCATCCTCCAAGAGCACGTCCATTGGCACCACACAAACATAAGGCCGCCGAGCAAGAATTCGCCATGCTACGTCAACAAGGCATCTGTACACGATCCAGCTCACCATTTGCGTCGCCTGTGGTAGTAGTACCAAAGAGTGAACCAGCAACATTCAGGGTGTGCGGGGATTATCGTATTCTCAATTCTTGCACACAGTCTGATTCGTACATCCTGCCAAATCCAGCTGACCTACTCAGATCCGCTATCGGTCATGCTGTGTACTCAAAACTCGACCTAGTGAAAGCCTACTATCAAGTACCGATGGACAAAGACTCCGTATCCTATACTGCACTCAGATTCACCGGAGGTGGCACTCACGAATATCATTATATGCCTTTCGGTCTCAAGAATGCATCTCAAACATTTCAACGCGTTATGGACGAAATACTAGATGGTCTACCATTTGTAATTCCCTACTTAGACGACATCCTGGTATTCTCCAACTCAATGTCCGAACATATGCAGCATATTGACATTCTACTCACACGTCTAGCAGACTATGGCCTCCGACTTCATGGCAACAAATGTGTCTTTGCACAAAAATCAATTGAATTCCTCGGTCATCAAATTTCCGAGAAAGGCATGACACCTATACCTGCTAAGGTTCGTGCTATTCAAGATCTACAGCCTCCAACCACCGTTCGAGCGTTACGACGATTCTTGGGCAAGATGAACTACTATTCTCGATTCGTACCATGCCTTGCCAAGATTCTGGCACCTCTTCACAAATATCTCGTGCCAGAAAGCCGTTTTGTCAAGAAATCACAACTGATTCAGCTCAACGTGGACGACATGCAGGCTTACGAGGATGCCAAAAGGGCCTTATGCAAAGCGACCATGCTACATTCTCCTGATTGGTCTCAACCTTTTGAATTGATCACTGACGCATCCGACGTTGCCATAGGCGCAGTACTTCAACAGTCCATCAATGGCATACACCGACCTATCGCCTTCTACTCGCAAAAACTACAACCTCGCGAGACGCGATATGATACATTAGGGAAAGAGTTACTCGCAATCTACCGGTCGATCCTACACTTCCACACCTATCTGGATGGCCGAAAGTTCAAGATCTACACCGACCACCTTCCTCTACTCCCGATGCTCAGAGGAAAGAAAGAGTATTTATATTCACGACGTGTCAACTCACAACTTACACGAATACACGAGTATGAATATGAAGTCACTCATGTCAAAGGATCAGAAAACGTGGTTGCAGACTCCCTAAGCCGTCCTGCAGAACTCTGTGCTTCTATCCTGTGTCCTTCACCTATAAGCACTCAGGAATTGCAAGCAGCTCAGCAAGATGATCCAAATGACCAACTGTTCCGCGATGTTGACCTATCAGCGGCAAAGAAACGATTATTCCACATCTAGACAGTTTTTCTGACCACAGGCTGACGCACGACATCTCAACAGCAACCGAGCCAACAGACAACGTCACGCCGCCGTGAGATATAGAGGAACCAGAGTCAGTGACGACCGATTCAACATCAGTGTTTACTCGTTATGGCAGAGCAATAAAAACTCCTGTAAGCTTAGCCCCCTTTATTGTGTACTAATTTTCTTACTTTCACACGGAGTTCAATTTCGACAAATATAGTTCGCTTTAAGGTCAAACAGTCTAACTCTTGTTTTTACACAATATTTCTCTTAACTGTGATTTAAACAATTAACTCCTGTTAGTTTCAAGCATTTTAATTGAGATTTCGAACTGCAAATTTAATTGTAATTAACTAATAGGGTTTTGTTTAATAATAATACACACCCGCGCGCAATACGCAGGTAACATGCAATGAAATTATGTCTCTCTGTTCAAACATTGGATTTAATTAGTTTACGTGCATTAACCACATTTTACACAATTACTAACAGTTCAGTTATGATTATACTCATTCAAACTTCAGGTGTTTCTCAATCTTTTATCTGAAACTCTATAGTTCAATGGATTTATATAATTTAAACGTTCAAAACCTAGCAAACAGTGTAATAATTATTTTTGGTGTTTTTAAGACTGTTTTTACACGATTTCTATCCATCAATTATCAGTGACAATATTTATTGTGTTTCTTAACATTAATTATCAATGACTTTAAACTAAATTGCTAATCAGTCTGGATTTGTATAATCGTACCTTTTAAATCATTTACATGAATTAATCACGATTCAGCCGATTGTGTTTCTTGTGATTACTTTTGTATGAGACATTTAATTGTGTTGAACATACATTACATTGTTACCGTCTAGAGCACGGACATTTTGGATTAACTGTGAATTGATTCATGCATTGCAACATAACATTCAATAAACGTCTGATAACATGGATGAGTCTTCTTACTTCATTCTTCAGAAAAATGTCAGGGACTGATCATGGAACGGGTGGTGATAACAGCCACCATAGAATTGCAGAAGAAGGATATTTAGAATAGAATAGAATATATTTATTTGATTCCAAAAACCACACATGTTCCATCAAATAATAAAATTAGAAAATGTACAATATAAAAACATATCACATCACATAAATATGTGCAATTAGTTGTACTGTACAATTTATCAGCATCAGAAAGTTCAGCTGTAAAGAGTGATAGATTCTTCATCAAAATTAGGAAAATTTAAGGTATAATTCGAGTATAACATTTTGTAAGAAAAAAGGGAACCATGACTAATAATTGATTGTATGCATTGTTGATTAACAAGATGATATAATGCATAACATTTCAGTTTTAATAATACAAAATTTGAAGATAGAATCTCGAGAAATTATGTTGCTGAAAAACAATTAATCCTGTCTTTTATTTAACCATGAGAAAGTATTATCATAATCAAAATTAAAAATATCAGCAGGATTGAACACTTTTTCTAGTTCGGTAGATAAAAATTTAAAAGACATTTTAGTTGGAGGCGTTTCTCTAAGCCCCTTTGGCAATTGATTGTAAATTTTGTAAATTTTTGAAAAAGAGAGTAGCTTGCTCGCAACATTCCCACCAATGGTGGGTTGACTTGAATAGAATAGAATAGAAAATCTTTATTTGGATTCAAACCTTACATGTTCCATCAAATCAAGTTTATTGATATCTTACGGCGCGCGGTTTGACATGGCACCGATTTTGTCGCATTCCGATATTAAAAAAATTGGTTATGGATCTTCAGAACTCCATGGAATTGATGAAGAATGAAATGTCCATATTGAAGAATGATTCAATTGTGAATGCAAAAAAATTGGAGCAAGTGGTGAAAAATAATGAAACTTTAAGTGCGCGTATAGTTGATCTAGTTGAACAGAATGAGACATTACTTGTGAAGTTAGACAAGTTACAGACTGATGTTCAACCATGGATTGAATTAGCCGATTTAACTGTGGAAGGTGATATGCTAGTTAAAGATAAATCATCTGGTGAAGAAATGCTAAATATATTAGCAAACGAAGTTTCAGCACGTAATAGCAAACAGGATCAATTAGTTTTATTTAATCTAGATGAAGATGCCGATGTGAAAGACGTCGAGAAAATAAATACTTCAATAAAAGAAGAAACGCATGCAGCTATTACTAAATGCTATAGGGTGGGGAAACGAGCTGATCGTCCAAGGCCTGTAATTGTAAAATTATCAAAAATGCCAACAAATATGCAATTAGAATCGATCAATAAAAAGAAAGAGGAGAATTTGAGCTTTCACAGCATATTTATTGGACGGGACAAAACGTTCCTCCAACGGAAATTGGCAAAAGTAAAAAAGTTAAAGAACAATCAGGAACGGAAACCGCCAATGTCTGATGAAGCTGTTAAACGGAATCAATCGAGTGAGACTGCAACATCAAAAAACGATGTATCGCTATTAACTGTTGTGGACAGAGCGGGGAAAGGAAGTATGGCCTCGAGGCCCGTGAAAAGAATAGTAAAGAAGCCATCAAGGTTGAATCAGTAAAAGTCGACACTTGTTTAGATAAGTCGCTTTCTACATTTACTCTATTTTATGCTAACTTTCGAAGTGTTAAGAATAAGAACTCTTTACTGTGTAATTTTATAATAAGTAACGATTTCGATTTTATAATATTATCTGAAACCTGGCTTAACAAGGATATTTAAAACCATGAATTTGATATTCCTCATTATTCTATATTCAGAAAGGACAGATCGCTGGATAAAAGAGGTGGAGGAGTACTCATTTATAGTAAATCTGTATTTAAGGCGAAAATTTTACATACTAGTGATGATAATGCTATCATTGATTTCTTATCTATACAATTTGATAATCTGACTTTAACAGCAGTTTACAGAGCGTCGTATGCTACTTTCTTTGATGATCAAGCATTTACCAATTCTTTTCAATCTATCTTTGACTGCCATGGCTATAATGTAGTGGTAGGTGACTTTAATAAGTTACAGGACTGTGAATTATCCAATTTTTTTATAACCATGATCTCAAGCAGATTATAAATGAATCAACTAGAGGTTCGCAATGCTTAGATCATGTATATTTAGAAATTGAAATGGTGAAATCGCACAGTTAAGAAGTTGTCAATTATTTCAAAGAATTGGACCATAAACAAATTATTTTACAATGGAAATTCTTGAGTGGCATAACACAGAAACTAAGTTATGAAAATGCACACGTGCACTGTTCCAGAATAAACTGGAATTTCTTTTGAGAATTAAGCATACTGATTGATTATGAGAGTTTTTGTTTCTTGAATACTGATGAATTTGTTTCTTCTGTTTCATCGTTATTATCTGTTTTATTTCAGGCATCTACGTTTACGGACATTATACCGAAACGGATTAATAGGAAATTGTGTAAACTAAGAATTAAACGAGATAATATAATAAAGTGTAGTCTTATTAATAGTATTAAACAAATGAGGTTAGATTCCATTGATAACGAAATTAATTCATCACTGCTAATAATTCGTCATAGATCAGAACGAATTATTTTGGCTAAAATGAAGAGTAATCCTCGATTAGGATTTAAACTCCTCACAGATTACAGTAAATACAAGGAAAAGTTAAAGCTTATACTACCTGTGGATAAAACTGAGTATGGATTTCTCTGTGAATTGGAGGAAGTATTTGGCAATTTGATATGCAATCCACAGAATGAAAGAAATTTTATAGAACTATCTGATCCTTTGGGAGGCCAGGAACCTGGACTTGTTATTGACAGTGATGAATTGATAAAATTGATGTTAAAAATCAAATCAAAAAAACAAAAAGATCACCTTGGTATTTCGATTGATAATCTGCTTCAATTACCCTTAACATTTAGGAATGTGCTCTGCAACTTTATAAATAGAATTTTGAAGAATGGGAAATTACCAATCGATATATTAACGATTGTACAAGGCCGTTGCCAAAAGTAGTAAGCTAACGTGCGCAGTGATAGATTAATCTCTATTATCCTTCGTTTTGAAGATAATAGAACGATTGATACTAGATCATTTAGAACGTATGTTACCGGCTGATTTTGACTTATGTCAACATGGCTTTACGAAAGGTAGATCGACAACTACTAATATGCTTTCTATGTGGAAACATGTAATCACATTAGACGAGAATAAGTTAGATGCATTAATTGTATTTATAGATATCTCAAAAGCTTTTGACTCTATATCTTTTGATGCTATTTTGAATGCGATTAGTTTGTTGAATATTGAACCGAATATTTTTAGATTACTTAAATACTATCTATATAATCGAAGAATGAGTATTCAAGTAAACGATTTGATATCAAAATCAAAACGAGTAACGAGTGGAGTTCCACAGGGATCAAGCTTGGGGCCAATTTTATTTAAAATTGTATTAGCAAATTTGGGAACTAAGATCCTTAACGGTCGAGTTTGCAAATTCGCTGATGATTTAAAAATAATCTTCCCAATTGATCCAAAGAATGTCGAATTTTCCAAAAATAATGTGACTTTAGATTTGTATGATTTGAGTAAATATTTGATCACACTAGGGCTGAGAATAAACAATAAAAAGACGAAAGCTTTAAAAATAGGGAACAGAAAAAAACTTTCATTATGTTTATTTTCATGATGCTGTTATTAATGATGTGTTTGAGATTAAACTTATGCATGAAATTAAGGATTTAGGCATAACTATTCAATGTACAGCTTCTGCTGAGAGACATATTGAAAGTATAGTAGGCAGTGCCAAGAAAAGATGGGCACTAATAAATCGAAATATTTTATCTAATGATATAAAACTTCAAATGTATATAATATGGATTAGACCGGTACTAGAATATGCTGTCGCTACCTGGAATCCATTAAAAAGGGTTTGTCTAATAAGATAGAAGCTGTACAAAGAAAAGTTGTGAAACATATTAGTCCTACTTCTTGCACTATATACGCCTCTAGATTACAGTTTGCGTCATTGCAATCTCTGTGGTTTCGGAGGATGTGTTATTGTATAAAAGTTTTCCATCTGAACCAGTGGACTGGTGCCTATATGACTCCGATAAGAAAGAGTCATGAAATTGGAACTAGATCTGGACATATGGCAGTATCTCCTCCTTTTGTGGGGAATGTAGCGAGCAAGTTATTCTCTTTCTCGAAAATCTACAAAATTTATGACCAATTGCCGAAGGGGCTTAGAGAAATGCCTCCATCTAAGATGTCTATTAAAACTTTATCTACTGAACTTGAAAAAGGCTGCAATCCTGCTGATATTTTTTATTTTTTGATTATGATAATACTTTCTCATGGTTGAATAAAAGACAAGGATAATTGTTATCGGAAACAGATTTTATTGAGATTTTATTTCCAAGTTTTGTATTATTATAATTGAAATGTTATGCACTATATCTTCAAATTAGTTAACATTACATACAATCAATTGCTAGTCATGGTTCTCAATTTTTGCATAATGTTACACTCGAATTATACCTTAATTGTTCCTAATTTGGTGATGTATATATTATTCTTTTCAGTCGAACTTTCTGATATTGATATATTGTATTGTACAACTAGTGAGATATACCTATTTACATGATATTAATTGCACAATTATTGTGATGTGATAATTATTTTAATATATATTGTACAATTTCCAATTTTATTATTTGATGGAATATGTGTGGTTTGAATCCAAATAAAGATATTCTATTCTATTCTAAAAAAAATAATAAAATTAGAAAATTTACAATATAAAAACATATCACATCACATAAATATGTGCAATTATTTGTACTGTAAAATTTATCAGCATCAGAAAGTTCAGTTATAAAGAGTGATAGATTCTTCATCAAAAATAAAAAAATTAATGTATTATTCGAGTGTAACATTATGCAAAAAAGGGAAACATTACTAATAATTGATTGTATGTATTGTTGATTAACATGATATGAAATGCATAACGTTTCAGTTTTAATAGTACAAAACTTGAAGATAGAATCTTGAGAAGTTATGTTGCTGAAAAACAATTAATCCTGTCTTTTATTTAACCACGAGAAAGTATTATCATAATCAAAATTAAAAATATCACCAGGATTGAACACTTTTTCTAGTTCGGTAGATAAAAATTTAAGAGACATTTTAGATGGAGGCGTTTCTCTAAGCCATTTTGGCAATTGATTGTAAATTTTGAAAATTTTTGAAAAAGAGAATAGCTTGCTCGCAACATTTCCCACCAATGGTGGAGATATTGCAAAATGACCAGATCTAGTTCCAACTTCTTGATTCTTTCTTAATGGATTCATATAGGCACCAGTCCACTGGTTCAAATGGAAAACTTTTGTGCAATAGCACATCCTCCGAAACCATAAAGGATGCAGTGATACAATCTGTAATCTAGTGGCGTATATAGTGCAGGAGATAGGACTTATTTGTTTCACAACTTTTCTTTGTACAGCTTCTATCTTATTAGACAAACCCTTTGTTAAAGGATTCAAAGTAGCGGCAGCATATTCTAATATCGGTCTAATCCATATTATAAACATTTTATATTTTATTTCACTCGATAAAATATTTCTATTTATTAGTGCCCATCTGTTCTTGGCACTGCCTACTATCCTTTCAATATGTCTCTCAGCAGAAGCCGTACAATGAATAGTTATGCCTAAATCCTTAATTTCTTGCATAAGTTTAATCTCAAAAACATCATTAATCTCAGCATCATGAAAATAAACATAATTGAAATCAGTTCTGTTACCTATTTTTAAAGCTCTCGTCTTTTTACTGTTTATTCTCAGCCCTAGTGTTAACAAGTATCTACTTAAATCATACAAATCTAGTGTCACATTATTTTTGGAGAATTCGACATTTTTGGATCAATTGGAAAGATTATTTTTAAATCATCAGCGAATTTGCAAACTCGACCGTTAGGGATTTTAGTTTCCAAATGTGCAAATACAATTTTAAATAAAATTGGCCCCAAACTTGATCCCTGTGGAACTCCACTTGTTACCCTTTTCGATTTAGAAATCAAATCGTTTACTTGAATACTCATTCTTCGATTATATAAATAGTATCTAAGTAATCTAAAAATATTCGGATCAATATTCAATAAATTAATCGCATTCAAAATAGCATCAAAAGATATAGAGTCAAAAGCTTTTGAGATATCTATAAATACAATTAATGCATCTAACTTTTTCTCATCTAATGTAATTACATGTTTCCACATAGAGAGAATATTAGTAGTTGTCGACCTGTCTTTTGTAAAGCCGTGTTGGCACATATCCAAATCAGCCGGCAACATACGTTCTAAATGATCTAGTATCAATCGCTCTATTATCTTCAAAAACGAAGGGATAATAGAGATTAATCTATAATCACTGGCGCACTTTGGCTTACTTACTTTAGGCAATGGTTTAGCTACTATCGTTAATATATCGATTGGTAATTTCCTATTCTTCAAAATTCTATTTATAAAATTGCAGAGCGCATTCATAAAATTTAAAGGTAATTGAAGTAGGTTATCAATCGATATACCAAGGTGATTTTTTGTTTTTTGATTTTATTTTTAACATTAATTCTATCAATGCATCACTGTCAATAACAAGTCCTAGATCCTGGTTTCCCGAAGGATCAGGTAGATCAATGAAATTGCTTTCGTTCTGTGGATTACATAACAATTTGCCAAATACTTCATCCAATTCACAGAGAAATTCATACTCAGTTTTACCCACAGGTAATATAAGCTTTAATTTTTCCTTATATTTACTGTAGTCTGTGAGTAGTTTGTATCCTAGTCTAGGATTGCTCTTCAGTTTGGCCAAAATAATTCTCTCTGATCTTTGACGGATTATCAGCAGTGATGAATTAATTTCTTTATCGATCATGTATAACCTCATTTTTTTAATACTATTGATAAGACTACATTTCATTATATTATCTCGTTTGATTCTTATCTTACATAACTTCCTATTGAATCTCTTGGGTATAACATCCGTAGATGTAGATGCCCTAAACATATCAGATAATAACAATGAAACAGAAAAAACAAATTCGTCATTGTTCATGATAAAAAAACATTCATAATCAATAGATAAGCTTAATTCTCTAAAAAGATTCCAGTTGATTCTGGAACATTGCACGTGTGCAATTTCAAAATTAGGTTTCTGTGCTTTGCTACTCGAAAGGTTCCATTGTAAAATAATTTGTTTATGATCCAATTCTTTGAAGTAATTTACTACATCATAACTGTGTGAGTTCAACGCTTCAACTTCTAAATATACATGATCTAAGCATTCCGAACCTCTAGTTGGTTCCTTTATAATCTGCTTAAGATCATGATTAGAAAAAAGATTGATTATTTCACAGTCATGCACCTTATTAAAATCTCCTACCACAACAATATAACCATGGCAGTCGAAAATAGATTGAAAGAAATTGGTAAACATTTGATCATCATGTGTATTAGCATACGGCGATCTGTAAACCGCAGTTAATATCATGTTATCAATTTGTATCGTTAAAAAATCAATGACAGTATTATATTCACTAGTATGTAACACTATCGCATTTAATATCGATTTACTATAAATAAGTACTCCTCCACCTCTTTTATCCAAGGATCTGTCTTTCCTAAATAGAGAATAATGAGGAATGTCAAATTCATAGTTTTCAATGTCTTTGTTCAGCCAGGTTTCAGTTAAAATTATAAAGTCAAAATTGTTACTTATTATAAAATCACACAGCAAAAATATTTTTATTCTTAACACTTCTACAATTAGCATAAAACAAAACTCATCTTTACAGTTTCCGATAGTTACTGGTTTAACTTTTTTGGTTTCCTTATAATTCGTTTGTTGGGTATTGTAGCTATAGTGCGTAGCTGTCTGCTGTCCACCACATTCATTAGTGCTACTCCGTTTTTTATGATTTTAGAATCTACTGATACTCCGTCTTTTGTGATTTTAGAATCTACTGACACATCCTTTATAGTAACTTGTTTCGGATTACTTGATGCATTATCTAAATTCTTCTTCAACTTCTTCGCTGCTGACAATTTCCTTTGGAGAAAGGTCTTGTCTCTGCAGATGAATATATTGTGCAAGTTATTACACTCTTCTTTCTTCTTATTGATATCATCCACTTGCTTGATTGTCGGCCTCTTTAATAGTTTTATCACAACCGGCCTTGGTCGTTCAGTTTTCTTGCCAACCCTGTAACATTTCGTTATGTCGGCCTCAGTCGTATCTTTGATTAAATCATTTAACTTCTCAACATCATTCGGGTCAGCATTTTCATTTAGATTAAATAAAATTAACTGCTCCTGTTTTCCAATCCTAGCAGAAACTTCATTGGATAATATATTTAATATTTCATCTCCTGAAGTGCAGTTTTTTGTTGATGTATCATCATCTACTGTTATTTCAGCTAGCTCAATCCATGGCACAACATCGAGCTTTAATTTATCCACCTTCTCGTTTAACGCCACGGTCAAATCATCAATCAGTGACTAAACTAAATTGCTAATCAGTCTGGATTTTAATCATTTACATGAATTCATCACGATTCAGCATTTGTCAATTAAAATAATTCAGGTTGCGGTGCATCCCAAGAATCGTTTTCGCTCAATTAATTATTTGGATTCAGCAGGTTGTCTGCTTCTTCTTGTTACTGATAGTAATGACCAGGAAACGCACCAATAGTTACATCCGGCTTCTAGTAATTCACTGCCTTGTTACCACAAATCACAAACGATTAATTGCATGTAACGTGTCTCTTTTATGTGCAATGATATAATCTTACGATTCGTCATTAAAACACGCATTTTCCACTAATTCTTTGAGGCCTTGAAGAAGTCGATATTTAATTTTTCTTTGGAAGTCATAAATTTCTGATTCTCGGTGTGTAAATGACTGCATTTTACCATAATGTTGCCTGTTTTTAGAAGCTAGTTAGTGAAATATCGTTTATGTTGTCTGGCTCATATTCACAAATATTTTTGGTCTGATTTGTTACGTTTTGAGCCTTATCGTTATATACAAATGTGCAGGTGCTTTTCATTAAAAAGTGGTACTAGAGTACAAATTCCCATAATGTATTAGATAGGCAAATCACAGTGTAAAAGAGGCTAAGCTATTAAGACAGCTTTGTTGGATTATTTAAATCAAGGTTACAAACCTGTCCAATTACGTACATACAAATTTATGATAACAGCCAATACATATACATAATCAAGATAGTTGAACAAAAGTGATTCATGGCTTAGATGTAGCTCAAAACCGTGGCGTATCGCCCTCTCGACCGATGACGTGGAATACTTTGTAGTGTCGCTAGGCAGCGCAGACTGACTGAGTGACTGGTTAAGCGTTATCGTGTTAATTTTTGCTGTGTTTTTAGAACTTCCAGTATAATTGGGTTATAAACGACTACTTTGGTTTACCTGT
This sequence comes from Eudiplozoon nipponicum, assembly GCA_029291075.1. Taxonomy (NCBI): domain Eukaryota; kingdom Metazoa; phylum Platyhelminthes; class Monogenea; order Mazocraeidea; family Diplozoidae; genus Eudiplozoon; species Eudiplozoon nipponicum. Next base: position 22,582 of record JAQBSW010004578.1, read on the forward strand.
TTAGCTCTGGACTATATGAATAATTATTTTTATGTTTTTAATAGGGATCATACAGAAATTATTTAGTTATTATTTTAGACCAAACTTCTGTACGTGTTATAAACTGTTAATTAGCTTTCTTATATGAGCTTTGGATCTAAGGTACATAGTTTTTTATTTTTAAATTTATAACTCTATTATGATATTGCACAGAGTGGCGTAGGAAAGAAGAGTGAGTCTCGTAGTGATTAATATGTAATTTTCTCACATTTAAACTTGTCTTCTATGCTAAAATTAAAATTGTGTGCTTTTTAATACACCAGTCTTGTATATTTTATTAATAAATGTATAATAAGGCCTCATTAGCCGAGGAGTTTTATCAATTTTAGTTACAAAATCGTATTAATCGTTTGACTTACGTTTTTCGTGGGACTATACCAGCCGATTACATATTGGGCTAAATGTACTTATATTAGGAATGAGTGCACCTGCAGGGTAGAAATCAGTATATCGGGATTATTCGACACTAAGATATAAATTTCTTTGATAATTAAAATCATGCTGACACATATTCTCTTAAATTCGGTGGAGCACATGGAATTACGACTGCAGCTATTTCATGATGCCGAAAAAGTACTCATAGATGTACAACGCATTGTAAGCGAAAATTATTTATGCTTCACTTTACAAAGTTAGTGTCAGGTAAAACTCAATAAGATCTCCAGATAATTTGCCTGAGTATAATCTATCAATGAAACTGTCAGGAAATCTGGACAGAGGAATAGATTTAGTGTGCAATGATAGTCTAAATTATAATATGTTGTTGTGAAAAGAATAGAAATTACCGATAGAAAAAATCAGTTTCTATGCAGAGTAAAATTTCAAACAAAAATTTCGGCTTTTAAACGATGCATGTTTGCATTATGCTATTATGTGAAAATACATGTCACAACATAGCTAAGCACATCAAATATGACTGAATAATGGGAGAACTTATGTATGATTTAGATTTGCAAACATCATTTCTGATCTTATGGAATTTATGAAATTTAACATTGTTTCTAAAATCACAGTTAAGAGAAATATTGTGTAAAAACAGAGTTAGATCATTTGACCTTAAAAAGCACTATATTTGTTAAAATTGAACATCGTTGGATTGTAACGCGGAGCCGCGTGTTACATTACAATAGTTTAGATGAGGAGCTGCGTAAAGTATAACTCTGGGCGCCTGCTAGTGGCCACCTAGCCATCTTTGGTTCACTTGTGCTCGCTTCAACGTAAGTAGCGACGAATTGACGTTCTTTTATCAAAAGAATTCTGTCCTTTCTAAAGAATCATTGAACACTAAACTTATCAATTGAGCGTAATATCACTTTTCAACAACAAAACCATCTAAAAAATATTTTACATTATAATTTGTCCATAAATTCACAGAATTTATACAAAATTAATTACCTTTGTTGCAAAGTTCATTTTTATTAAGAAATAAGTATTTATTTATTATTTTTGCAACAGAAAACTACTTCAATTTTATAGGTTATAAGAAATACATTATCGATAAAATGATAGCTCAACAAAATAAAAGCTACCATGAACGGGAACTGATACAAGAATCAACGAGTTAAGGACATAAAAAAACTTGGTGTTTTAGTTTTCTATCTGTTTAACTTGCTAATTCAAGCAAATTCTTTGGCTATTTCTAACTGAAAAAAGATCAAAACAATCAGTGTTTTTTCTGTTTCATCACCCAATTGCTTAAACAACATCAAAACCGGGGATTTTCCTCGTGGTATAATTTGTAATTTATAACATTTAAGGTAACGAATAAGATAAGATTATCTGTAAGCTTTCTAACAATAGGAGGTGCAATTGCAGATAAACACGATCTAGTCCCTTTTATACGAGTCGTCTTTAACGGGTTCATTTGCACACCAGTTAAATAAAATAAGTGGAATACTTGAATGCAATTTGTTGATATTCATCAACGTACACTACTTCTTTGGACACCAGTTTTGTTTCTAAATAGCAAATCGAAAAACTGCTACGCCACCAAAAATTCCACTGCTTTTCATAATTCCGTATAATTTAATTTCCAACGGACAAATTGCAAGAATCCTACTAATATCCTATAACTGTTTTGCGCAATAATCTTTCTCCAAATTTTCCACTACAATTTAAACCTTCAGAACGTATGCTAAAGAAATAAATGTAAAATGAAACAACTAGACTGATATTCACCAAACCAAAAATTATACCCAACTTGACAAAACATGTGCTTTTCCATAATAGTTTAAAGCAGTTATCCTCAACTAACATTAAATCACGTAAATCAGTCAATTCATTAATTTCGAAGGAAAAACAATTATATGGATATTAGCAAAAAACAAATTAAATATATAAAGTAACAAAAGTCATAATTCAAAATTACATTATTGTAGCCCTAAACCAAATATAAATATAAACATTCATTACATTAATAATGGAAAGGTGCTGAACAATAATGTTTCTCAAAAAGATTATGATCCATAATATGTAAGCGCTCTAACATGAGCATATAGTCAGCATTTCTCACTAATTTGAATTTTACTACTTCAAATTCACCACAATAACACTTATTCTCCTTTCCATTAAGCATTATTGATGTGTTTTTATATAAGATTAAAGGCCAAAGCATCCACCAAACAAGCTATTTCTGTAAGTCACCTACCTAATATCATCTAATATGAATCACAAAACGCTCAATTCACTTTAGCTACAGTGGACGATCCATTGGAACTTTCATTTATTATCTAAATTCAGAAAAATCTTAAAACAATGATAATTACACGCACTTATTACTTATGTAGTCAAAGACACATTGTTAAAAATAGGCAAGTTATATTGCAAAATACAAATAACAAATTAAACAAATTTACGTGTAGATATATATAAGAGAGGTTCGCATTATACAAAGGTAAATCACTATTAAAATGGAATTTTATTAAAATTTTTATATAAGGATACTTTTCTTCTTGCATTCACATATCATGCTATGGCAACATTTGATCGATTTAGCAGAATATTTATAAATGAGATTTTTTAAATTTTCATAAGCGAATATAATATTGCAAAATAACCGTCTCATCAGATACAACTTCATGACCTACGAGCAGATCATTAAAAAGATGCTTAACGCCATTCGAGCTCTGCCCTACCAGGAGAAGCTTATTCTTTCATTTTAATTTCTTCAAAATGTAAAGTTTTCAAAGGAGTAAAATCCCCCCACCGATATTTTCTAATTTTTTTCAAATAAAATGCGCAATTTCATTGATTGGTACAGGACCGATATAACAGCACGAAAACTGACCTACCTTTCAATCTGTCATTTCTAATTTCAGGAAAATAAATTCAAAGTACTTCTTACGTTACACGCCTTTACTTACCCGCTACCTGCAATCGCTGTTGCCTTCTTTATCCCTGAATTTCTATGTCAACACTCATTCGCTGTTTACAAAATTTAATTAACTAGCACAGCTTGCCATCAGTCAAGTCAGTCTCTAGCCACAGTACATCCACTACATCGTAAACGTTTCAACTTATAATCGGATTTCTACGATTGTCAGCCTCTTGATTTTGCCACAGATCATTAGCAAGTCTCAACAGGCCTTCAAAGCAGCAATTGGCAAATCTGCCTTTTTTGAATCTACTCGATGCATTTCATTTACCCAGAATATAATTAACCAACGAATAGGACTCATATTGAAAGCTTTAGAAGGACATGGGGACATCCACCAGTGCTCTAGAACTTCAACTAATCCTTTAGCCATTTCAGTAAATTTTGTAGGATCTCAACGACATTTCCAATGTCTGTATGCATCACAATTAGAGTCATATCAAACCACGCGCGCGGAGTGAATAATTGAATAGAGCCGTTACATTTGTAACGGCTCAGGTTAATTCGCCGACATATTGCGAAAATCAAATACAATTTTCAATACGGTGTACCAATAAAAACGCGCAAAATTGCCGTTGATCAATGGCGTGCAACCTTGCACCTATATAAACACGATGCATTCACGACGCGACATCTTTCTGTTTCACAGGCTACGTGTGATAGCTGTCGCTCTTTCCATTTGCCTGTCTACCTATGCCGACTACTGGACTTGAGTTTACCACACTGTGTCAACTCTTCGCTTAGTCTTGATTCACGCCAATATTCTTGTTGCTGCACAAATAGTCATACGTAATCGATCAACTATTAAATGGATTTATACGTGTGCCAGCCACCACGGTGTTGCCGCAGATCTTCCACAATACAATTCTAAGCCTCCGAACGCTTTTAAGGTTCTGCTAAAAGCCACTCAAAGTAACTATTCTCAGACAATTCCTGTATTGTCTTCTGCTCGGGATTTTGCACAGCACTTGCGTTCAGCTGGGTCTTTTCATATTAACTTTTAATTTGTTTAATATTAATGGAAATTTTCGTAAAATATTGGTATCTGTTAATTTACTAATGAAATTAAAAACGCAGTCCCAAGTCGTAGTTTCATCATTTATATACAATAAAATGATTGCGTTCTATTATACAAGCTGTTACTTATTTCTAACGTTATCTGATATTTAGACCTCACACTTCTTTCTGATTTCATTTATATACATAATAGGTTAAACTATACTAACCGCACGGGCATGGGCTCTTGTTTGAAGGAGATATTCAAGTTCTATAAGAATTATATTTATGATGAAGAAGCCATTCAAAAAATTGATTTCCATTTAAACGAGGTCTCTGTGCTGGAAACGATTGCTGTCGATTCAATTGGTTTGACCAGGAATGATTATAACAAAGAAGTTGATATATTTTATCTTCCGGATCAAGGTATTTTAATATATAATATACTTAAGAGTTCTACGTGTTAAGAAATGTATTTTTGCCTAGTGGTTCAAAGTATTTACTTCAACAAGCATTGTCAATTTGGCCTGACTTAAATGATAAAGAATGTAATCTTGATAACGAAGTAAATGCACCTCGTAATATATGGAGTTCTTTTATTAGTTCGTAAGACATCATTATTTATTTTGTTAATGTTCTGCAAATATTGATTTTAACGCTATATTTTTAATTGTCTGTTATACTTAAGGTCGGTAGTGAGCTCTTTATAAATGATCAGCTTTTGACAACACAGTCCATCTAGCTTTAAAGTTGGAAAAGTCAATACTATAATTATGTAGGGGTGTATGCGATGGTGGCTATCGATTGTTTACTGTTGGGTATACAACTATAGAATGTAAATTAATGAATACAACGGGTATAATTAGCGGAATGTAAATGCCTACATGAGAATATTACAAAAAGTAAAATAAGGAAATGACTTCTGTTCGAAAATTGGTTTATATGCGAATAACACACCGTTAAATCGGTGAACTAATTGTGTGATTAAGGAAAATTAAAAGGTAAAACGTTATTGGTACCATAAAATCTAGAACCTGCATCTGTGAACGAGTATTGGATCCAAGTCTCAAAGACAGTGAAAGATTATATTTATAAAATCGATGTTCTGGATATTGAAAATTTATGGAGCTCGTATTTTAATAGTAAAACACCGGGTTTAAACGCATATTTTAAGATGTCTGTTAAACTGGAATTAACACAGGCCGAATGTGCAAAACACGCAGCAAATAAACTGTTCTTAAATCAGTATTATATATATATATATATATATATATATATATATATATATATATATTACAATAAAAGGTCTGTCTTTACTTCTGTATTTCTGTCTAGCAGCATTGAAAACTCTTAATCATGAATTGGAAATGAGTCTCTGTTAATCGCATTTTAAAATTCTTATTGGTTTATTATTATTTATTAAATCATTATTATATCATAATATATATATATATATATATACAATGTAGAGGAAGATATTTCCTCCGACATTATTTACACGTTGCGTTGCTATGCAAACGTAGCACTAAGCAATGACATTTCTATAAACTATGTTTAATTATTTTAGTAAACAAATGACGAAGTTAACTATTTACGAATCGTTCATTTATCAGTTTTTTGAGTATCGTGCTTCCGAGCTGGTTGTAGATTTTCGTTTGCTAAATTTTAACATTTCTCTCCATAATAAATGATTACAACATTATTCAATAAACATCTTTCAACACTTGCCTTGTGTTTTGATATAATATAACACTGAGGAGGAGTCTTGGAACAGGTAATTTATTTATTATTGTGGGTCACGTACACATCAAAGCAGATTATTGCTGAAGATATAGCTTTCCAACTTTCACCTTCCAAACGCCACTAGTAAGTGTCAATTTAAGTATCATAATTCTTGATCATGAATGCCGATATTAAATTAGAAGATGTATTTCATTTAGGGCAGGACCTAATGGATTTAAATCTTATTGACACAGATAACAATGTAGGCATTTCAGACTCTACTGTGAATATTAGGACATCTAGCGAACTGGCATCTCAGAGTCTCTCTTCTGGTAATGACCAAAGGGCCTCTACAACTCTACAAAATTTGGCGACCACGCCAGTCCAAGAATATTTAGTCTACCACAGTATAAGTCAGAGAAACATGAAAGTTGGGTAGGAGATGCCCAAATGATATTTGAGGCTTATTGTATTGTGAACCCTATGGAGAAATTTGTTGCAGCATGGATGGCATTGCCTGAGAATTTCCGAAATGCTTTGGAAAATTTCAGAGACAGAACTGTGAAAGAAAAGCCGTACAACGCATTTGAGTTATTAATGGCAGAAATTCAACAGAGATATCAGCCTGGAAGAACAGCGCAAATGTGCGAATTATTACGCTTAGAAAAAATGGGACGTCAGTTACCGTCCGAATTTTATGAACGCCTTTGCACGAAAGCTTCCAGGTTGAATATATCTAGTGATGTAGTCAACTCCATTTTTACAGCTGAGTTACCAGTTAGGCTCAGAACAACAATGGAAGTGTTTGACACAATGAACATAGATTGGCCGACAAAACTCAGAGGGTTAGACGGCGTGTATAAACAGCAAGAACCACAAGTACATGCTGTAATGGCAGATTCTGTAACGATGCAGCCAGTCAGGGCAGATACCGAAAACCACCTGACCACACAAGAAAGTTTGCGTTTCTTATGTAGGGAAGTTGCTAGCTTGCGTAGTGATGTCGCACAACTTCAGAGTCAGGTCCAGTATATTAGACGCCGAAGGAGTCACTCGCGTCAACGCTTCGAAGGGCCACGCGGATGGGGCAAGGCACAGGGCGAATATGGACGCAGTGCGAAGTGCCAAGATGAAAATTATAATTACCCGCGATTAGGTGGACCCAAATGGAAAGGAAGCACAAAACCGGTTGAGAGAAATCCGTCACCGGGAAAAGGGAAAAACCCCCACTAGTAGGAGCCGTAGGGGGGGTTCCATTGCAAAGGCTCCCAGATATGCCTTTAAAAGGCATACTCAAAGCAAAAGAGGCGACTAGTACAAATAGCACCGAGATAAAAGGCAAGAGAGTCCGATTCTCACTAAGCGGGGATCTTGAAAACATTGCCGGAGTGTCCAGCAACAAGTTCATTATTAAGGATGAATTATCTGGATTAGAATTTCTCATAGACACGGGTGCTGAGGTAAGCATAGTTAGGTCAGACGTGGTGGAAGCAGATTGCCCCACATTTGATTATCAACTATGGGCCGCTAACGGTAGTCCGATTGAAGTAAAAGGGATGAAAGAAATGTCGGTAACATTAGGCCAGAAATCTTCTTTCCTATGGAATTTTCTAGTAGCCGATGTCAAGGACCATATCATTGGCATGGATTTCTTGACACATTTCAAGCTGGCATTAGACCCCAAGGCTAGGACTATCACAGAAGGCGTAGGGACATCAATAAATAATGAGTCTAACGTGTCGGCAGTTAGAACAGTCCTCTTACCTCGTCCATCAGTCGCACATGACTTTGCCGATATTATCGAGAAGCACCTAGCAGTGTTTCAACCTTTTAGTGCCAAAAGGATAGGTTTGAAAATAGGAGTAGAACACCAGATAGAATTGGTAGCTCCGTTACCTTGTTCACCAAAGGCTCAACCATTGGCACAACACAAGCAACAAGTAGCTGTGTCAGAATTTCACCAATTGCGCGAAGAGGGGATTTGTAGAAGGTCAAATTCCAATTTTGCTTCCCCAATAGTGGTAGTTCCCAAACCTGAACCGGGTCAATGGAGGGTTTGTGGGAATTATCGTCTATTAAACTCAGTGACGAAGGGTGATTCTTATCCTCTCCCTAACCAGAGTACTTTGCTCCGAGATATAATGGGATATGAGGTTTATTCAACTTTAGATCTCCAGAAAGCGTACTATCAGGTACCAATGGAAGAAAGTTCGATACCACTCACCGCAGTCAGATTTCCAGGAGGGGGATCGCATGAATTTCTTCGAATGCCTTTTGGTTTGAAAAACGCCAGTCAGACATTCCAGCGTTTGGCTGAAGAAATCCTTCAGAATTGTCCATTTGCGAGAGTATATATAGATGACATAATAATTTTTAGTCGTTCACGAGACGAACATCGCACGCATTTGGAAACGGTTTTGACCAGGCTGGAACAATATGGATTAGTGGTCAAACCTAATAAGAGTAATATTGGTTGCTCTTCAGTTAAATACCTTGGTCATATACTTTCCAAAGACGGAATTAAGCCTTTGGAAGATAAGGTCCAAGCCATTAAGGACGTAACTGAACCCAGAACTGTACGCCAGTTGCGAAGGTTCTTGGGCATGATCAGCTATTATCGTCGATTCATTCCAGGTCTAGCCGGAATTCTTGGATCGTTAACAAGCCATCTCACTCTTGAAAAGAGCACGATCAAGAAGTCTTGGCCTATCATCTTGAGTCAAGAAGACCGAGAAAATTTCCAAAAGGCCAAGGATATGTTAAGTGACGTAACCACATTAGCACCTGTAGATTGGGAAAAACCTTTCGAACTAATCACTGATGCATCAGATGTTGCATTAGGGGCAGTGCTACAGCAAAGAGATCGGGACGTAGTAAAACCGATTGGGTTTTATAGCCGTAAGCTTACTGATCGAGAAAAACGTTATGATACGTTTGGCAAAGAGCTTCTAGCCGTGTATGCCGCAGTGTTACACTTCGAGCATTACTTAGATGGTCACAAGTTTAAGTTATTGACCGATCATAAGCCATTGATCAGCATACTTGGTAAAACAGCTAGGCTTAATTACTCTCGTAGAGTAAATTCCCAAATAACACGGTTAGCAGAGTTTGATTTCACTGTGTCTCATATTGCTGGTAAAGAGAATGTGGTAGCAGATGCACTAAGCCGACCGAATGAAGCTGATGTCGATACGATATTTGAAGGTCCTTTGAAAAATTTAGAAGAATCAATGCACGATTTCGTTAGTCAAATCGAAGAAGCGCAAGGACTGGATCCCTTTACATTGGTTTTGTCCAAAAGACCAGGATATGTGCGTAAGCTCATAAGTGGCAAGTGGTTGTTATGCGAAACATCTAGAAGTCAACCACGACCATATGTGCCATTGGAGTTACGGGCCAAGATTATCCAAGTATTACATAACATGGGTCATCCATCCATTAAAGCCACCATACGATTAATCAACGACAGATACGTATGGCCACATATGTCTAAAGATATACGGGTATGGGTAAGAGCCTGTACCAAGTGTCAAACGTGTAAGGTGTGGAGACATACCAGAACCGAGATAAAGAACATTGGAATACCAAATGGACGGTTCAGACACGTACACATAGACATTGTTGAGATGCCTGAAGTAAACGGAAACAAATACTTGCTGACTATGGTAGATAGATTTAGTCGTCAATTTGAAGTGGCGATTTTAAAAGACATGACTGCACAAGAAGTTTTGTTCGCGTTTCTACATAATTGGATATCGCGTTATGGTGTTCCGGAAAAGGTCACTAGTGATCGTGGTAGTCAATTTATGTCAGAGCTTTTCGTAAGATCTCTCAACATCATGGGAATCACTATAATTCATACTAGCGCGTATAACCCACGAGCAAATGGGATGGTAGAAAGGCTACATCGTGAACTGAAAGCTGCATTAAGGTGTACTAGTGGAACAAGCTGGATACACGATCTTCCTATAGTACTACTCGCCATGCGCAACAGATATAGGGCACAATTAGGAACTTCCATATCAGAATTAGTTTATGGAGAACCATTAAGGTTGCCTGGAGATCTTCTAATTGAAACTCCAAGTAGTCTTGATTGGGCTTCTAGTTATGTAGATTGGTTTGTAGGAGCACTTAGAGACAAGATGTGTCGTTTGGCCCCAACCAAAACTAGAAAACCTAAAACTAAATGCTATGTGTCCTCTGATTTAAAATCGGCATCGCATGTTTATATTACTAATGAGAATAGGAAGAATTGCCTAACACCATTTTATAAAGGACCATACAAGGTCAAGAGGATGACTGATAAGAATGTCATCATAGAAATAAATGGCATTGAGGATTGTGTTACGTTGGATCGCTGTATTCCCCAGTTTATCTGGATTGACGGTGTGACCGAATCAAAAGATGCGTTGAATGACCGTTCCATGGGCGAATCTGAGGTGTGCAATCCCATCATGCAGGCACATAATGAAATGCAGAACTCTGAAGGACCATTGTCTAACATAGCAAAATCTTATTCTACTGAACCACAGCATGAAAACTATTTGTCGATACCAGATGATTTTGAAGAACCAGCGAATGTTGTACCGGGCGAGATGACGACGACAGGTGCGCCAATATGCACAACTCGTTCTGGAAGAATACATCGTCAGCCGAAGAACGATGATTACATCTACTATTAGTCGTTCCTCTCTTTTTTTGAGAAGGTGGTGTATGTAGAGGAAGATATTTCCTCCGACATTATTTACACGTTGCGTTGCTATGCAAACGTAGCACTAAGCAATGACATTTCTATAAACTATGTTTAATTATTTTAGTAAACAAATGACGAAGTTAACTATTTACGAATCGTTCATTTATCAGTTTTTGAGTATCGTGCTTCCGAGCTGGTTGTAGATTTTCGTTTGCTAAATTTTAACATTTCTCTCCATAATAAATGATTACAACATTATTCAATAAACATCTTTCAACACTTGCCTTGTGTTCTGATATAATATAACACTGAGGAGGAGTCTTGGAACAGGTAATTTATTTATTATTGTGGGTCACGTACACTTCAAAGCAGATTATTGCTGAAGATATAGCTTTCCAACTTTCACCTTCCAAACGCCTCAAGTAAGTGTCAATTTAAGTATCATAATTCTTGATCATGAATGCCGATATTAAATTAGAAGATGTATTTCATTTAGGGCAGGACCTAATGGATTTAAATCTTATTGACACAGATAACAATGTAGGCATTTCAGACTCTACTGTGAATATTAGGACATCTAGCGAACTGGCATCTCTCAGAGTCTCTCTTCTGGTAATGACCAAAGGGCCTCTACATATATATTTACAATAAAAGGATCTGTCTTTACTTCTGTGTTCTGTCTAGCAGCATTGAAAACTCTTAATCATGAATTGAAATGGTCTCTGTTAATCGCATTTTAAAATTCTTATTGGTTTATTATGTTGAGTTTAAATACTTTATTAACATGTAGGGGTATTTTTGCTGGATTGCTACCTAGTTCATGATTCTGTACCCGTTCTACATATCCAGGGTGGCTATTATTACTATCCATGCACCCACATTGTCTCTGATCAAAACTTTAGTTCACTGCTTGCTATGGTTTTAATTCATGTCAATATATTAATCCATTCCTCTATGTGGACAGTAAATCCTTCACATAAATTACGAATAGTCCAACTAAGCGAAATAAATCCGCAGTGACAAAATAGTCCACCGCGTGATCCTCGTGGATCGCGCGGTTCTGTTTATTTAATAAAAACCCTATTAATTACAAATTAAATTACAGTTCAAGAAATATCGATTAAAACTGCTTGAAACTAACAGAGATTGTTCCTAAAATCACAGTTAAGAGAAATATTGTGTAGGAACAGAGTTAGAATATTTGACCTTAAAGAGCACTATCAAACATCGTTGGGTTGTAACACGGAGCCGCGTGTTACATACACCCCCCCCCCCGACAATGAAAATTAGTACACAATGTAGGTGGCTAACCATACAGGAGGTGTTATTGCTCTGTCATACCGTGTAACGACTGATTTTGGTTCTGTCGACACTGATACTGGGTCCTCTATCTCTCGCGTTCTTGGACGGATAGTTAGGTCGAAGTGGTCGAGAAAGTCACGTACAATGATGTTTCTGATCGTGTTGGCGATGATGACCGGATATTTGAAACATCTTTTTGAATTAGAGCACGAGATTGTGTGTACTCGTGCCTCAAACGTCGCTATGTTGGAGCCATTGGCGCAGGTCAGATTGCTGGTGTCGACTGGGTGGGTGGGTTCGAGATAATTGTGGCGTAGTAAGCTTACATGTGATCCAGTGTCTATGAGAAATAATTCGCCAAAGGTTGCGTCACGGATGAGAAAAGATGTTCATAGTGGCAACTGACGATGAGACTGGTTGCTGGCATTTGGGCGTTTGAAGCATGACTTGACTGGAGCCGTCGCTGTAAAGACAATAGTTTGATTGCGCTCTACCGCGAAAGCAACGTGCTTCGAGCCATCAGACGTGGAGCGGCCAACAATCTTGGGGTGTTCAGCATCTACTGCCGCCGAGGAGGCTGACCCCGTCCGTCTTCCGAAAATTCCATGGGCGGATCCTCCTGAGTTGTTGAGGGTGACCGCGCCCACTTGAACGTCACGTCTGTGCGCGGGAATGTGCAGCCGTTTCCGAGGCAATAACGTGTGGAGTGGCCATAGCTGCGGCGATTCGGACACCACTCCGCTGGTAACTGTGGCACTGTGGCCTTCATCCAAAGTGCTTGAATTTCTCAAAATTTAGATGTTTATAAATTCCTTACTGGCTGTGAGTTCGACAAACCGGGGCACCATTTATGTAGGGGTATTTTTGCTAGATTGCTACCTAGTTCATGATTCTGTACCCGTTCTACATATCCAGGGTGGCTATTGTTATTATCCATGCACACACATTGTCTCTGATCAAAACTTTAGTTCACTGCTTGCTATGGTTTTAATTCATGTCAATATGTTAATCCATTCTTCTATGTGGACAGTAAATCCAACTAAGCGAAATAAATCCGCAGTGACACAATAGTCCACCGCGTGATCCTCGCGGATTGCGCGCGGTTCTGCTTTTTTAATAAAAACCCTATTAATTACAAATAAAATTGAAGTTCAAGAAATATCGATTAAAACTGCTTGAAACTAACAGAGATTGTTCCTAAAATCACAGTTAAGAGAAATATTGTGTAGGAACAGAGTTAGAATATTTGACCTTAAAGAGCACTGTATCAAACATCGTTGGGTTGTAACACGGAGCCGCGTGTTACAAACACCCCGACAATGAAAATTAGTACACAATGTAGGTGGCTAACCATACAGGAGGTGTTATTGCTCATGTCATACCGTGTAACGACTGATTTTGGTTCTGTCGACACTGATACTGGGTCCTCTATCTCTCGCGTTCTTGGACGGATGGTTAGGTCGAAGTGGTCGAGGAAGTCACGTACAATGATGTTTTCTGATCATGTTGGCGATGATCGACGGATATTTGAAACATCTTTTTGAATGAGAACGAGATTGTGTGTACTCGTACCCCAAACGTCGCTATGTTGGAGCCATTGGCGCAGGTCAGATTGCTGGTGTCGACTGGGTGGGTGGGTTCGAAATAATTGTGGCGTAGTAAGCTTACATCTGATCCAGTGTCTATGAGAAATAATTCGCCAAAGGTTGCGTCACGGATGAGAAAAGATGTTGATAGTGGCAACTGACGATGAGACTGGTTGCTGGCATTTGGGCGTTTGAAGCATGACTTGACTGGAGCCGTCGCTGTAAATACAATAGTTTGATTGCGCTCTACCGCGAAAGCAACGTGCTTCGAGCCATCAGACGTGGAGCGGCCAACGATCTTGGGGTGCTCAGCTTCTACTGCCGCAGAGGAGGCTGACCCCAGCAGTTTTCCGAACCTTCCATGAGCGGATCCTCCTGAGTTGTTGAGGGTGACCGCGCCCACTTGAACGTCACGTCTGTGCGCGGGAATGTGCAGCCGTTTCCGAGGCAATAACGTGTGGAGTGGCCATAGCTGCGGCGATTCGGACACCACTCCGCTGGTAACTGTAGCCTTTTCCTTCATCAAAGATTACTTGAATTTCTCAAAATTTAGCTGTTTATTAATTCCTTACTGGCTGTGAGTTCGACAAACCGGGGCACCATTTATGTAGGGGTATTTTCGCTGGATTGCTACCTAGTTCGTGATTCTGTACCCATTCTACATATCAAGGGTGGCTATTGTTATTATCCATGCACACACATTGTCTCTGATCAAAACTTTAGTTCACTGCTTGCTATGGTTTTAATTCATGTCAATATATTAATCCATTCTTCTATGTGGACAGTAAATCCTTCACATAAATTACGAATAATCCAACTAAGCGAAATAAATCCGCAGTGACACAATAGTCCACCGCGTGATCCTCGCGGATTGCGCGCGGTTCTGCTTTTTTAATAAAAACCCTATTAATTACAAATAAAATTGAAGTTCAAGAAATATCGATTAAAACTGCTTGAAACTAACAGAGATTGTTCCTAAAATCACAGTTAAGAGAAATATTGTGTAGGAACAGAGTTAGAATATTTGACCTTAAAGAGCACTGTATCAAACATCGTTGGGTTGTAACACCGAGCCGCGTGTTACATACACCCCCCCCCCGACAATGAAAATTAGTACACAATGTAGGGTGGCTAACCATACAGGAGGTGTTATTGCTCTGTCATACCGTGTAACGACTGATTTTGGTTCTGTCGACACTGATACTGGTTCCTCTATCTCTCGCGTTCTTGGACGGATGGTTAGGTCGAAGTGTTCGAGAAAGTCACGTACAATGATGTTTCTGATCGTGTTGGCGATGATGACCGGATATTTGAAACATCTTTTTGAATTAGAGCACGAGATTGTGTGTACTCGTGCCTCAAACGTCGCTATGTTGGAGCCATTGGCGCAGGTCCAGATTGCTGGTGTCGACTGGGTGGGTGGGTTCGAGGATAATTGTGGCGTAGTAAGCTTACATGTGATCCAGTGTCTATGAGAAATAATTCGCCAAAGGTTGCGTCACGGCTGAGAAAAGATGTTCATAGTGGCAACTGACGATGAGACTGGTTGCTGGCATTTGGGCGTTTGAAGCATGACTTGACTGGAGCCGTCGCTGTAAAGACAATAGTTTGATTGCGCTCTACCGCGAAAGCAACGTGCTTCGAGCCATCAGACGTGGAGCGGCCAACAATCTTGGGGTGTTCAGCATCTACTGCCGCCGAGGAGGCTGACCCCGTCCGTCTTCCGAAAATTCCATGGGCGGATCCTCCTGAGTTGTTGAGGGTGACCGCGCCCACTTGAACGTCACGTCTGTGCGCGGGAATGTGCAGCCGTTTCCGAGGCAATAACGTGTGGAGTGGCCATAGCTGCGGCGATTCGGACACCACTCCGCTGGTAACTGTGGCACTGTGGCCTTCATCCAAAGTGCTTGAATTTCTCAAAATTTAGATGTTTATAAATTCCTTACTGGCTGTGAGTTCGACGAACCGGGGCACCATTTATGTAGGGGTATTTTTGCTAGATTGCTACCTAGTTCATGATTCTGTACCCGTTCTACATATCCAGGGTGGCTATTGTTATTATCCATGCACACACATTGTCTCTGATCAAAACTTTAGTTCACTGCTTGCTATGGTTTTAATTCATGTCAATATATTAATCCATTCTTCTATGTGGACAGTAAATCCTTCACATAAATTACGAATAATCCAACTAAGCGAAATAAATCCGCAGTGACACAATAGTCCACCGCGTGATCCTCGCGGATCGCGCGCGATTTTGTTTATTTAATAAAACCCCTTTTAATAACAAATAAAATTTCAGTTCAAGAAATCAAAATAAAAACTGCTTGAAACTAACAGAGATTGTTCCTAAAATCAGAGTTAAGAGAAATATTGTGTAAGAACAGAGTTAGAATATTTTACCTTAAAGAGCACTGTATTTGTCAAAATCGAACATCGTTGGGTTGTAACGCGTAGCCGCGTGTTACATATACCCCCCGATAACGAAAATTAGTACACAATGAAGGGGCTAACCTTACAGGAGGTGTTATTGCTCTGCCATACCGTGTAACGACTGATTTTGGTTCTGTCAACACTGATACTGGTTCCTCTATCTCTCGCGTTCTTGGACGGGTGGTTAGGTCGAAGTGTTCGAGAAAGTCACCTCCAATGATGTTTCTGGTCGTGTTGGCGATGATGACCGGATATTTGAAACATCTTTTCGAGTTGGAGCACGAGATAGTGTGTACTCGTACGCCAAACGTCGCTATGTTGGAGCCATTGGCGCAGGTCAGACTGCTGGTGTCGACTGGGTGGGTGGGTTTGAGATAATTGTGGCGTAGTAAGCTTACATCTGATCCAGTGTCTATGAGAAATAATTCGCCAGAGGTTGCGTCACTGATGAGAAAAGATGTTGATAGTGGCAACTGACGACGAGACAGTTTGCTGGAATTTGGGCGTTTGAAGCATGACTTGACTGGAGCCGTCGCTGTAAATACAATAGTTTGATTGTGCTCTACCGCGAAAGCAACGTGCTGCGAGCTATCAGACGTGGAGCGGCCAACAATCTTGGGGTGCTCAGCCTCTACTGCCGCTGAGGAGGCTGACCCCACCCGTCTTCCGAACCTTCCATGGGCGGATCCTCCTGAGTTGTTGAGGGTGACCGCGCCCACTTGAACGTCGCGTCTGTGCGCGGGAATGTGCAGCCGTTTCTGAAGCAATAGCGTGTGGAGGGGCCATAGCTGCGGTGATTCGGACACTAATCCGCCGGTAACTGTAGAACTGTGGCCCGGCCTCTCGACGTCGACCTCCTGTCGCTATTCCGGGACGATGGTCGACGCTGCTCACGCCTGCTCTGATCGCGTCTATTATGGACGGCATCGACTGAGGCCGAATTAGGCCTGACAGTGAGGTTCTCGAGCAGGCAGATGAGGCGCTCATTCGTGACATTTGTTCCGGCTGATGATGCGGTGGATTGTGATTCGGACAGTCGTGAGGTGAGCTGTGGTGTTGTCTAGACGTGCCGCCAGAACGTCGTCTTGCACTTCGAAGGATTTTCGCGGGAACGTGGCCATCTATTGGAGTGCCGGAGGGAGCTTCTGTATTAAATGTCGCATTGAGAATTCCTTGAGCAGGTTGAATTCCAAGGCTTTCTGCTCCATCACCCTAAATAGCTCAGAAGGCGTGCGGCTACCTAGGGACATCTGGCAAATCAATTCTGTAAGCCTATCTTATCGATCTGGTGTCAAGCGCTGCTTGACGGCGCGTTGCAGGCTCTGTCATGTGTTGGTGCGGCCTGTTGCTGGGCTTACCACCGGGCTTCCTGCATTTCCTGAACTGGACGTCATCTTATGTGTGTGAGTGTTGTCGAGAATAGATGGCAGTGTAACATCGTCCTCACCCGTCATCGTGCGACTGTCTTCGAACATTGTGATCTCGAGAGGGTGTTTTTCTGTGATATGTGTCTTTGTATTTACTTTCTTTCGTGGCATTCATCCAAAGTGCTTAAAGTTTTCAAAATCTAGATGCTGATTAATTCTTTGCTGGCTGTGAGTTCGACGAAACGGATAACCATTTATTTTGGGGTATGTTTGCGGGGTAGCTAATGTAAGATGTTGTACCGTTCCTACATGGACCTGGTAGCTGCTGTTGAGATCCGTGCTTATGATTAGTCCCCAACCATTTTCCGATGGGTGATGTGAGAAGGCCAAGTCGAATAATCATACATATATTGTACATAATGTCGCAAAGAAAAAATACACAGTTAGTCCAAATTGACCGTGCTCTAGACGGCAACAAAACTAAATATCGTCAGCCAAATTGAATGTCTTATACACAAGTAATTATCAATTCACAGTTGACAAAACGGACCGTGCTCTAAACGGCAACAAAACGATTTATTGTCAACACAAGTAATAATCAATTCACAAACGTCTGTATCGTGATGAATACATGTAAATGATTGAAAATATGTGATGATATAAATAATGTCACTGGTAAGTATTGTCACTGATAAAAATAGTCTTGAAAAAAACATCACAAATAATCAATCCACTGTTTGCTATGGTTTTAACTTATTTAATTATAGTAATCCATTGATCTATAGAATTTGTGAATTTGATTGAGGAACATCTGATGTCCTGATGCGTGAAATCATATCTGAATGCAAAGAAAAGATATCGATCCACATATGCACTATAATCCACCGCAGGTTCCCTGCGTATTGCGCGAGGGGGGTGTACATTTATTAAACAAAACCATATTAATTACAACTAAAATTTCAATTCAAGCAATCTCAATTAAAAATACTTGAAA
Organism: Eudiplozoon nipponicum; assembly: GCA_029291075.1. Classification (NCBI taxonomy): domain Eukaryota; kingdom Metazoa; phylum Platyhelminthes; class Monogenea; order Mazocraeidea; family Diplozoidae; genus Eudiplozoon; species Eudiplozoon nipponicum. The sequence goes on from JAQBSW010004578.1 coordinate 41,087, forward strand.
CTAACAGAGATTGTTATTTAAATCACAGAAAAGAGAAATATTGTGTAAATACAGAGTTAGATTATTTGACCTTAAAGATGTAGAGGCCCTTTGGTCACTACCATAAGAGAGTCTCTGGGATGCCAGGCCCGGAAAATCCATATGTGCGGAATGATCAACTGATTTGTAATACTTAAATTCCTCTGAACTATCTTTTAAACTACAATCCTTAAGTCCACTTGCTAATTGCTCTGTATCCTCAAGATTTAATAAACCAGCCATAATATTATTACATTACTTGCAAGTAATATATTATATCAATTAAGTTTACCAGGATACGCTGACATTCACGGTTTACAGAACAAGACGAGGATAACATTAAAACAAATATCCACGTCAATTACCTGAAGCAAATTTGTTGTTCTTTTCGCTGATAATTAAGAAGAACAATCTATAAGAAGATTACAATAATTTATTAGCAAAGATATCGTAGATGGAACCACGCAGTGCTCTGCTTGTGCGCTTCAGCAACTCAGAAAAACTCTTTTCGACCTTCGACAAGACAAGTCAAAAACTTCGACAATATGAACAAAAGAATTTCCAAACAAATTTACAATATTTTTCAAAAATTAAAATATTGTTTTACAAAGTTCAGCAATAACATCAAATGTTCCAAAAATAAAAATTGATTTTAATTTATAGTGAGTTAATTGGTGTCCAATAATTAAATTAACCTCCACAATGGTACTAACATGATGGATATTAATGCCATAGCCCCACCGAAATTGAGAATTACAACAATTTCCGAACACCTGTTACTCCAGTTAAACCATACACTCTGGCCTTCATCGATATCAGTTATCACATTTCGCGTAAGCATGACATCATTCAATTCAATATATTACAGTTAAATACTGTTTGTTGCGAAGAGCTAATATATATGCAAGTATGTATTAGATGTTGCGAACCTAGTAACAAATTAGTTCAGTTGTGACCAGAAGGATAAACCAAAGGCAGCATGAACGGAAAGTATAATCTCATGCACATTCGTTTCGTGCTGACTGACGACTCATCAGTAGGAGCCGGTATTACGCTCTTTAACCATCCATCTGGTCAAAACTACACTTCAGAAATTCAATTTCCGCGACAAAGGACACCGTCGGTCGACGTCTGCTTCCGATCTGCCATCCTTGTCGATCTCACACTCAAACGCATCTGTCAAAACACAGCCTACCCCGCATTGATGCTCGGACACTTCATGGATTGAACTCCAACTGATCTTGTCTAGTCAAAAGGAAATTCATTCTTATGATTCACCAGGTTGAACTATCATGAAGTTGATGAAAACATTTCTCTTCCTAAACTCCTCTCCCTCTGCTTTTATATACTTTGCTTGTCAAAATTTCATCCACTTTCACACATCCTGCATTTGATTTGTTATTCCAATGGACTGGCATGTTGGCCGTTGATGCCAAACACGTGTATTATTATTATTATTATTATTAACCTGACAGTATATGAATCTTGAGAAATAAGAAAATTCTTCCCTGCATATCTAACTATTTGGTTAATCTGTCGTCAAGGAATTTCAAGGATAACAAGAAAACATTTTCATATTATTTTTATTATTAATAATAAATTTGTTCAGAAAATTAAAATTAATTGGCCGTGTTTATAAGGCACTATTGAAAGAAATAGAGCGAGATTTCTATAAAGCTTTGTTAAATATACGAACGATTAGAACTATTACGAATAAGATCTACATCGACCAAAACAATGAATTGGAAGTCATACTTTTAAATTGCTTATTCTTATATATATATATATATATATATATATATATATATATATATATATATATATATATATAATTCAAAGCGTGTTAAAATGGAGCTCATAATCTTTATTTATAGTTTTATCAACATCATGAGCGCAACCAGTGATTTCATTTACGAGAATTATAGAAAAAATATGAACCATGTTTTCCCTGGCTTGATTCTTAGGTGCGGAAGACATGTGATGTAATTGTAAAGAAATTGTGTTGCTATATTTAGCAGTTGCGAACTGTTTTAAATAACACTTATTTTTCTTACCCAAATATTCTCCACACTGCTCCATCATGAACTAATCTGTTTTAAAGACAAAAATGTAAGCATTGCTATTGATCTCGAAACGTAGTAAACAAATCAGATAAACCTTGTTGGAAGGAAATTTACAAATTTTCGAATCACTGTCCAATGTAAACAAAATGTATAACCGATAACCAGAGTACAAGAAGTGTAAATTTATCTTTCGTTTACATTTCAACGTAACATATTCATTAAACTGAAACGTACAACCTGTTACATTATTTTAACGGCAGAAACAAATTAATCTTTTTACGAAAAAAATAAGGTTAGAGTCGAAACTAAAAATTGTGCAAAATAGTACACCGATTTCTACAGAATTTTAAAAAATGCCTTCGAAACAGGTCGCTAAACAAGATAGAACAGAAGTAAGCCTAATTTCGGATATGCTAGATATGGCAGATCAGCAGAAGGAGGAAATATTCGAAGATGCCACAAGACAGATAGAAGATACCACTGCGCAGCCGCAATCATATGAGATATTGGAAGAAATAAAAGAACAAAATTTGGAGGAACATAATGATCAGGTCTTTGAAATATTAGAGCGGTATTGTGGTTGTGGAATAGGATTTAGAAAAGAAGCAGTTGATGTGTGCTTTTCAATCTTTGGAAGGTGGAAATTGATTTCAACATCCAAATATAATTGAAGTTTAGCAAGAGGACGCAGAAAAACGAATGGTGTTAAATACGTGTCAAACAGATGATACTTTAGAATAGAAAAAGAAACATATTGAGAAAATGAAGTTCAAGCAAAAGGGGAAAGGAGAAACAAACAGATGAGGCAAAGAAAGACACATCAAATAATCTCTCTTACGTTTCGTAGATGCAAGCCGAAATACAATGCCGTTATTGCAAGTTAAATGTTGCGTATGAATTCAGACTTAGCCCTAACGTTTCTATTATTCATTTGTGCTACGCAGTTTTGTCAATTATAGGTCATTACTTTACAAAACATATGAACAAAACTTTAAAAAATGGATTTGTTTTTAAATATTTTTCGTGATTATTTTTAAAATATAATTTTTACCTAGCAATTTTGTTTGTTTCACTCCTCAGAAATGCTTTGAAAATATATTATTCCATTGCTGCACGATTTTACGACGCTATTAATTAGAAATATGACTGTGGACTAAAATTTTCTGGATTAAGGTTGCCATAAATTTTCTTCAACAAAATTACCATACGTCGTATCAAACATAGGCATACAACTTGTAGATTTGTACAAAGATGGTGCTATACATTATAGCGTTTTAGCATTCCAACCTCTGACAGGCATATCACTGTGGTAATGGTGCCCTTCGAAGCAGGCTGCTACGTGAATTTATAACAATTATAATTCTTTTCCTTTCAAAAATAATAACACTGCAAGTTGTTATTCGATGATGTCGCCAAAGTCATGTGCGACCGTGGGACGGGTTAAAAGAACTGATCTAAATGCCGAAGTGTTAGACTCAATATGTGTTAACACCCCTACGCCTACTGCGATAGTCCTAGTTTTGGGATCTAAAGTCAGCTTGAAGTGTGTCAAGAAATCCATCCCAATGATATGGTACTTGACATCGGCTACGAGAAAGTTCCATGTAAAAGAATATTTATGGTCTAAGGTCACCGAAAATTCTTTCATCCACTTGACCCCTATCGGACTATAATTTGCGGCCCATAGCTGATAATCAAATGTGGGGCAATCTGCTTCCACCACGTCTGACCTAACTATGCTTACTTCAGCACCTTTATCGATAAGGAACTCCAGTCCAGTTAATTCATATTTAATAATGAATTTGTTGCTGGATAATCCGGCAATGTTTTCCAGATCTCCGTTTATGAGCAAACTGACCCACTTGCTTTCTGTTTCAGTGCTATTTGATCTGGTCGCATTTTTCGCTTTTTCCTTAAGTACGTCTTTTAACGGCATATCTGGGAGCCTTTGCAATGAAACCCCTTCTACAGCTCCTACTAGCGAGGATTTTACCTTTTTCCCGGTGATGGATTTCTCTCTACCGGTTTAGTGCTTCATTTCCATTGGGATCAACCTTAACGCGGTATTTCTAATTCTTACATTGGCACTTTTCACTTCGTCCATATTCACTATGTGCCTTACACCATCCGTGGAGCCCATCGAAGCGTTGACACGAGTGACTAACTCGGCGTCTTGTATTTCTATCCTGACTCTGATGTTGTGAAATAGCTCTCGCCATATGATCCATATTTCGATGCATACCAGAAAATTCTCTATATAAATTACGGACACATTCTTGTAGCGTCAAAGGGGGTTTCGGTATCTGCCCTAACTGGCGTCAACATGACAAAATCTGCCGTTACAGCATATATCTGTGGTTCCTGCTGTTTATACACTCCGTCTAGCCCACTGAGTTTAGTTGGCCAATCAATATTCATTGTGTCTAATACCTCTAATGTGATTCTAAGTCTAGAATGTAGCTCAGCTGTAAAAATATAATTAACTACATCACTAGATATATATTCAACTTGGAAGCTTTCGTACAAAGGCGTTCATAAAACTCTGAAGGTAGTTGATGCTCGATCATTTCTAAGTGTAATAATACGCACATTTGTGTCGATCTTCCAGGCTGATATATCTGTTGAATTTCGGCCATTTGTAACTCAAATGTATTATATATGTAATTTCTTCTGCTGGTCTGTATCTAAAGTTTTCCTAGGTGCTTCTGAAATTCTCAGGCAATGCCATCCATGCTGCGAAACATTTCTCCATAGGGTTTACCATTTGATAAGCGATGGATATTATTGGGTATCCGCGACCCAATCGCGGCAAGTTCTTGACAATGTTCTGATAATGGATAACACCGGTCTGGAGGCTAAATTTCCTTTGCTACATGATGCAATGTTTTGTTTATCCTGTCAAAATATGTACATTTACCTCTCTAGAAAATTAAACCATCATTGATTGCGCGGATGGCGAGCTTCAAACAAATATTGATTGCATTTGATCTAACCAGTCGCATATCATAGCGAATGTGCACGAGATAAACAGCAACCCCTCCTGGTAAATTCACATCAATTACACTGCAACGTAAATGTCGAGGGCGCAATTTCTATGCGGACACAAACCTTCAGAATTTGAAGCTTGCGCCTACAACAACAGCTGATTGCATTGCTTGTGATAACATTTCTTTAAATAATATTTGCAAGATGGAAATAAACACAAATTTCATTGTATCTAACCTGGCACATACTACAGAAAGACTCCCCTCTCTAGACGACAAGATTAATAATTACTTCAGCAATACTTCGTAATTTAGATGTGGATAAAAATCTGTAAATCAGTGGTACTTAGTACCAACAAAATGAATTGCAATGTATGCGAAAATTCACCAAAATTGAGAATGTTACTGAAATTAATGTACAGTATTTTTCGAATACCACACTCTTAATCGCGGATAGGATATTACTGGAAATCTTATACAGGAATGTTTAATTTTGTTACAACTTTGGAAGAGATATCACCAAATGTGTAAAAGACAGACGCCCGTGTCAACTGTCCAAAGTCTTTCGATAAACATATCCGGAATTTGTAGTGAAAAATAAGACAGGCCTCTGCGGCAATGCGCTTTAATATATCATTAAGAAAGTTCATTATAGACATAGCCTTGGAGGAAGGACGAGAATACGGATGCATCTGACATATCACCTTGTAGAAATAGATGTCATAAGATTCCTTCTTCCTTCTGCGCTTATACATCTTGCCATACTTCCGAGACTTAATCTTGGCAGTCTTCATCGCAGCATTTTCAGCAACAACATTTGAAGACATGACAAAAATGCAGAGCGATTTATGCGTTTTAGTCGGGCCAGCAAAGATAATTTATAATTTGACTGTTTGGCGCAGTCAAACGTTCGTTCCAGTCATATTTACATTTACAATATGGCAATTCCCTACACAGATATACATATATTTGTTTGAAATGAGATCGATGAGAATGTTAATTACTCCAATGAGTGAACAAAAACTTAAAAGCCTGTCACAAATAAAATGATGAATACACGTCTGCGATAGCGCAATATATCATTAAAAGCTCACACGCATGTTCTCCAAATGTAAAATTAAAATATTACTAAATGCAATAACAGAGGGGTGTGAGCCACTTACGAAATTTTATGGATAATCAAATTGCATTTGGATTTATGCAAGAAGAATAAGCATATTCAGGCATTAAGCTAGAACTAGAGGAGAATCAGTCAATTGATTAGTCTTTCCCTTATTTCACACTCTTTCTATGGTTACATTTTTCTTTCTGGATTTGCCATTAAATTTATATATAGGGATGTTAATTTGTAGTAACCCGAGACGAAAATATGTAAGAAGTTATTCTTGTATTTTTATATTTTTTTAAAATACGAATAGAACAGAATATAATAGAATAGAATATCTTCATTTGGATTCAAACCGCACATGTTCCATCAAATAATAATATTGGAAAATGTACAATGTGAAAAGTGATATCTCTGTCACATAAATATGTGCAATTAGTTTCATGTGATAAGTAAATCTCTGCTATTGTAAATTGGAAGCAATATGTCAACATCAGAGCCTGGCTGTAAAGACTAATAATAGATTCAACATCAAAATAGGGAAAATTAAGGTATAATTCGAGTGTAACATTATGCAAAAAATGAGTACCACGAATAGCAATTGATTGTGTGTATTGTTGACTAACATGATGATATAATGCATAACATTTTAATTTTAATTATACAATACTTGGAGATAAAAATCTCAAGAAATTATGTTGCTGATAACAATTATACTTGTCTCTTATTCAACCGTGAGAATGAATTATCACAATCAAAATTAAAAATATCAGCAGGTTGTAGACTTTTTCTAGTTCAGTAGATAACATTTTAAAAGACATCTTAGATAGAGGCGTTTCTCTAAGCCCCTTTGGCAATTGATTTTAAATTTTCTACATTTTCGAATAAGAGAATAACTTGCTCGCAACATTCCACACCAAAGTAGGAGATATTGTTAAATGTCCAGATCTAGTTCCAACTTCATGTCTCTTTCTTATTTGATTCATATAGGCACCAGTCTACTGGTGCAAGTGGAAAACTTTTATGCAATAGCACATCCTCCGAAACCATAAAGTTTGCAGTGATACAAACTGTAATCTGGTGGCGTATATAGTGCAGCAGATAGGACTAATTTGTTTCACAACTTTTCTTTGTACAGCTTCTATCTTATTAGACAAACCCTTTGTTAAGGGATTCCAAGTAGCAGCAGCATATTCTAGTATCGGTCTAATCCATATTATAAACATTTTAAATTTTATTTCATGCGATATAATATTTCTATTTATTAATGCCCATCTGTTCTTGGCACTGCCTACTATCCTTTCAATATGTCTCTCAGCAGAAGCCGTAAAATGAATAGTTATGCCTAAATCCTTAATTTCTTGCATAAGTTTAATCTCAAAAACATCATTAATCTCAGCATCATGAAAATAAACATAATTAAATTCTGTTCTGCTACCTATTTTTAAAGCTCTCGTCTTTTTACAGTTTATTCGCAGCCCTAGTGTTATCAAACATCTACTTAAATCATCCAAATCTAGTGTCACATTATTTTTGGAGAATTCGACATTTTTTGGATCAATTGAAAAGATTATTTTTAAATCATCAGCGAATTTGCAAACTCGACCGTTAAGGATCTAAGTTTCCAAATGTACAAATAAGATATTAAATAAAATTGGCCCCAAAATTTATCCCTGTGGAATTCCACTTGTTAATCTTTTCGATTTTCATATCTAATTGTTTACTTGAATACTCATTCTTCGATAATATAAATAGTATTTGAGTAATCTAAATATATTTGGATCAATATTTAATAGATTAATCGCCTTCAAATAGCATCATAAGATATGGAGTAAAAGGCTTTTGAGATATATATATAAATACATTTAATGCATCTAACATTTCCTCATCTAATGTAATTACATGCTTCCACATAGAGAGAATATTAGTAGTTGTCGACCTGTCTTTTGTAAAGCCGTGTTGGCACATATCAAAATCAGCCGGCAACATACGTTCTAAATGATCTAGTATCAATTGTTCTATTATCTTCAAAAACGAAGAGATAATAGAGATTAATCTATAATCACTGGCGCACGTTGGCTTACTTATTTTTGATAACGGTTTAGCTACTATCGTTAATATATCGATTGGTAATTTCCCATTCTTCAAAATTCTATTTATAAAATTGCAGAGTGCATTCATAAAATTTAAAGGTAATTGAAATAGGTTATCAATCGATATACCAAGGTGATATTTTTGTTTTTTTTATTTCATTTTTAACACTAATTTTATCAACTCATCACTGTCAATAACAAGTTCTGGTTCCTGGTCTCCCAAAGGATCAGGTAGTTCCATGAAATTTCTTTCATTCTGTGGATTACATATCAAATTGCCAAATACTTCATCCAATTCACAGAAAAATTCATACTCAGTTTTATCCACAGGTAATATAAGCTTTAACTTTTCCTTATATTTACTGTAATCTGTGAGGAGTTTGTATCCTAGTCTAGGATTACTCTTCATTTTGGCCAAAATAATTCGTTCTGATCTTTGACGGATTATCAGCAGTGATGAATTAATTTCTTTATCAATCAAATCTAACCTCATTTGTTTAATACTATTGATAAGACTACACTTTATTATATTATCTCGTTTAATTCTTAGTTTACACAATTTCCTATTAATTCGTTTCGGTATAATATCCGTAAACGTAGATGCCTGAAATAAAATAGATAATAACGATGAAAAAGAAGAAACAAATTCGTCAGTGTTCAAGAAATAAAAACTTTCATAATCAATCAGTATGCTTAATTCTCTAAAAAGATTCCAGTTGATTCTGGAACAGTGCACATGTGCATTTTCAAAATTAAGTTTCTGTGTTTTGCTACTCAAGATGTTCCATTGTAAAATAATTTGTTTGTGATCCAATTCTTTGAAATAATTAACAACATCATAATCGTGTGATTTCACCGTTTCAAATTCTAAGTATACATGATCTAAGCATTGCGAACCTCTAGTTGATTCATTTATAATCTGCTTGAGATCATGATTAGAAAAAAATTGATTATTTCACAGTCATGTAACTTATTAAAATCACTTACCACCACATTATAGCCATGACAGTCCAAAATAGATTGAAAAGAATTGGTAAATGTTTGATCATCATATAAACTAGCATACGGCGGTCTGTAAACCGCGGTTAAGATCAGATTATCGATTTGTATGGATAAAAAATCAATGATTGCATTATATTCACTAGTATGTAAATTTTCGCATTTAATACAGATTTTCTATAAATGAGTACTTCTGTACCTCTTTTATCCAGCGATCTGTCTTTTCTAAATAAAGAATAGTGAGGAATATCAAATTCGTGGTTTTCAATATCCTTGTTGAGCCAAGTTTCAGATAATATTATAAAATCAAAATTGTTACTTATTATAAAATTACACAGCAAAAGGATTTTGTTCTTAACGCTTCTAAAGTTGGCACAAAATAAAGTATATGCAGTATACGACTCATATAAGCAGTTATCGACTTTTACTGGTTCAGCTATGTTGGTTTCTTTATTGTTCTTTTGCCGGGTTTGGAGGCTATACTTTTCCTCCCCCCGCTGTCCACAATAATGAGTAAGGATACATCGTTTTTGGATATTGTATCTTCTCTCGATAAATTCCATATAATAGCCTGATCAGAAGTAGACGGCTTCCGCTCCTGGTTGTTTTTTAGCTTTTTTTGCTTTTGCCAACTTCCGTTGGAGAAATGTTTTTTCACGTCCAATAAATATGCTATGAAAATTTGGATTCTCACCTTTCTTTTTATTGATGGCATCGATCTGCATATTCGTTGGCCTCTTTGATAACTTTACAACCACAGGTCTTGGAGAATCGGACCGTTTTCCCACCCTATAACATTTAGCAATGTCAGCATGCGTCTCATCCTCGATCAAAACGTTTAATTTCTCAACGTCTTTCATGTCGGCATTTTCATCAAGTTTAAATAAAATTAGTTGATCTTGTTTGCTATTCCACGCTGAGACTTAATTCGCCAATATGTTTAGTATTTCTTCCAATGATGATTTATTTTTGATTGGCGTGTCGTCTTTCACTGTTATGTCAGCCCACTCAACCCATGGCTGAACATCTATCTGTAATTTACCTAACTTTGCATGTAGCGCCTCAGTCAATTTTACAATTTGCGTGCTTAAAAATTCATTTTCTTCTCTGATAGTTCCAATTTTGCCGCATACACATCAACGTCAGTTTCCAATTTTGATATTCTATTTCTAATACGGTTGTTCTCTTCCTTCAGCAACTTCACAGATTTCTGAATGTCTGTATTGATTTTCTCAATATCGGTATACGACAAAATCGGAGCCAATTTAAACCGCGCGCAGTGATTTGAAATTCAAAATTAAATGATACTAGGAATTTTATTAATTGTCGCATTCCAAATGTATCTTTGAGAAAACTAGATAATCTGTTGACATTAAAATATAGAGCGCAAAGTACGTTATTGTAGAGAGAACATTAATTTCGAAGTATTAGGCAATTGTGGTAGTGTGGAGGATGTTGAATCCTCCGCCTTATATAAAATGACCTTGAATGATAAATTTAAACCACCATAGCTGATTGTAACAACTTTATTTAAAAAGAATTTTTCTTTTTATTTTCCAGAACATTCTTTGTTTAAATACTTGATTTTTAAAATTGTGCGCTATTTTCAGTTTTTGAGTATCTCGCTTCCTGTCTGGTTCTAAAATTTTGGTCTGCTGCATTTTAACATTTCTTTCCATTATAAACGATTACAACATTTTACAATATAATCTTCCAATCACTTGCCTTGTGTTCTGATATAATATAACACTGAGGAGGAGCCTTGGAACAGGTATAATTGTTTTATTTGTGGGTCACGTACACATCAAAACAGATTATTGCTGAAACTATAGCTTTCCAACTCTCACCTTCCAATTGCCATAAGTAAGTGTCAATTTAATTATTATAACATTTGATCATGGATACCGATATTAAGTATGAGGACACATGTAAGTTAGTGCAGGACTTGAATTTAAATGACACAAGCAATAATATAAGAATATCAGACTCTACTGTGAATATTAGGACTTCCAGCGATCTGGCATCTATGGGGCTTACAGACACGAATAGGTTAGGGGCCTCAACAAAATTTGGCGACCGCGCCAGTCCAAAAATATTAAGTCTACCACAGTATAAGTCAGAAAAACATTCAAGTTGGGTGGGAGATGCCCAAATGATATTTAGTGCTTATAATATCGTGAACCCTATGGAGAAATTTGTTGCAGCATGGATGGCATTGCCTGAAAATTTCCGAAATGCTTTGGAAAATTTCAGAGACAGAACTGTAGAAGAAAAGCCGTACAATGCATTTGAGTTATTAATGGCAGAAATTTAACAGAGATATCAGCCTGGAAGATCAGCGCAAATGTGCGAATTATTACGCTTAGAAAAAATGGGGCGTCAACTACCGTCCGAATTTTATGAACGCCTTTGCACAAAAGCTTCCAGGTTGAATATATCTAGAGATGTAGTCAACTCCATTTTTACAGCTGAGCTACCAATTAGGCTCAGAACAACAATGGAAGTATTTGACACAATGAACATAGATTGGCCAACAAAACTCAGAGGGTTAGACGGCGTGTATAAACAGCAAGAACCACAAGTACATGCTGTAATGGCAGATTCTGTAACGATGCAGCCAGTCAGGGCAGATACCGAAAACCACCTGGCTATACAAGAAACTTTGCGTTTCTTATGTAGAGAAGTTGCTAGCTTGCGTAGTGATATTGCACAACTTCAGAGTCAGGATAGGTATAATAGACGTCGAAGGAGTCACTCGCGTCAACGCTTCGAAGGGCCACGCGGATGGTGTAAGGCACATTGCGAATACGGACGCAGTGCGAAGTGCCAAGGCGAAAATTGTAATTACCCGCGATTAGGTGGACCCACATGGAAAGGAAGCACAAAACCGGTTGAGAGGAATCCGTCACCGGGAAAAGGGAACAACCCCCGCTAGTAGGAGCCGTAGGGGGGGTTCCATTGCAAAGGCTCCCAGATATGCCTTTAAAAGGCATACTCAAAGCAAAAGAGGCGACTAGTACAAATAGCACCGAGATAGGAGGCAAGAGAGTCCGATTCTCACTAAGCGGGGATCTTGAAAACATTTCCGGTGTTTCCAGCAAAAAGTTCATTATTAAGGATGAATTATCTGGATTAGAATTTCTCATAGACACGGGTGCTGAGGTAAGCATAGTTAGGTCAGACGTGGTGGAAGCAGATTGCCCCACATTTGATTATCAACTATGGGCCGCTAACGGTAGTCCAATTGAAGTAAAAGGGATGAAAGAAATGTCGGTAACATTAGGCCAGAAATCTTCCTTCCGTTGGAATTTTCTAGTAGCCGATGTCAAGGACCATATCATTGGCATGGATTTCTTGACCCATTTTAAGCTGACATTAGACCCCATAGCTAGGACTATCGCAGAAGGCGTAGGGACATCAACACATACTGAGTCTAACGTGTCGGCAGTTAGAACAGTCCTCTTACCTCGTCCAACAGTCGCACATGACTTTGCCGATATAATCGAGAAGCACCTAGCAGTGTTTCAACCTTTCAGTGCCAAAAGGATAGGTCTGAAGACAGGAGTAGAACACCTAATAGAATTGGTGGCTCCGTTGCCTTGTTCACCAAAGGCTCAACCATTGGCACAACACAAGCAACAAGTTGCTTTGTCAGAATTTCACCAATTGCGCGAAGAGGGGATTTGTAGAAGGTCAAATTCCAATTTTGCTTCCCCAATAGTGGTAGTTCCCAAACCTGAACCGGGTCAATGGAGGGTTTGTGGGAATTATCGTCTATTAAACTCAGTGACGAAGGGTGATTCTTATCCTCTCCCTAACCAGAGTACCTTACTCCGAGATATAATGGGATATGAGGTTTATTCAACTTTAGATCTCCAGAAAGCGTACTATCAGGTACCAATGGAAGAAAGTTCGATACCACTCACCGCAGTCAGATTTCCAGGAGGGGGATCGCATGAATTTCTTCGAATGCCTTTTGGTTTGAAAAATGCCAGTCAGACATTCCAGCGTTTGGCTGAAGAAATCCTTCAGAATTGTCCATTTGCGAGAGTATATATAGACGACATAATTATTTTTAGTCGCTCCCGAAATGAACATCGTACGCATTTGGAAACGGTTTTGACCAGGCTGGAACAATATGGATTAGTGGTCAAACCTAATAAGAGTAATATAGGTTGCTCTTCAGTTAAATACCTTGGGCATATACTTTCCAAAGACGGAATTAAACCTTTGGAAGATAAGGTCCAAGCTATTAAGGACGTAACGGAACCCCGAACCGTACGCCAGTTGCGAAGGTTCTTGGGTATGATCAGCTATTATCGTCGATTCATTCCAGGTCTAGCCGGAATTCTTGGATCGTTAACAAGCCATCTCACTCGTGAAAAGAGCACGATCAAGAAGTCTTGGCCTATAAACTTGAGTCAAGAAGACCGAGAAAATTTCCAAAAGGCCAAGGACATGTTAAGTGACGTAACCACATTAGCACCTGTAGATTGGGAAAAACCTTTCGAACTAATCACAGATGCCTCAGATGTTGCATTAGGGGCAGTGCTACAGCAAAGAGATCAGGACGTAGTAAGACCGATTGGGTTTTATAGCCGTAAGCTTAATGATCGAGAAAAACGTTATGATACGTTTGGTAAAGAGCTTCTAGCAGTGTATGCCGCAGTGATACACTTCGAGCATTACTTAGATGGTCACAAGTTTAAGTTATTGACCGATCATAAGCCATTGATTAGCATACTTGGTAAGACAGCTAGGCTTAATTACTCTCGTAGAGTAAATTCCCAAATAACACGGTTAGCAGAGTTCGATTTCACTGTGTCTCATATTGCTGGTAAGGAGAATGTGGTGGCCGATGCACTTAGCCGACCGAATGAAGCTGATGTCGAGCTGATATTTCAAGGTCCATTAAAAAATTTAGATGAATCAATGAACGATTTCGTTAGTCAAATCGAGGAAGCGCAAGGATCGGATCCCTTTACATTAGTATTATCTAAAAGACCAGGATATGTTCGTAAGCTCATAAGTGGCAAGTGGTTGTTATGCGAAACATCTAGAAGTCAACCACGACCATATGTGCCATTGGAGTTACGGGCCAAGATTATCCAAGTGTTGCATGACATGGGTCATCCATCCATTAAAGCCACCATTCGATTGATCAACGACAGATACGTATGGCCGCACATGTCTAAAGACATACGGGTATGGGTAAGAGCCTGTGCCAAGTGTCAAACGTGTAAGGTGTGGAGACATACCAGAACCGAGATAAAGAACATTGGAATACCAAATGGACGGTTCAGACACGTACACATAGACATTGTTGAGATGCCTGAAGTAAACGGAAACAAATACTTGCTGACTATGGTAGATAGATTTAGTCGTCAATTTGAAGTGGCGATTTTAAAAGACATGACAGCGCAAGAAGTCTTGTTCGCGTTTCTACATAATTGGATATCGCGTTATGGTGTTCCGGAAAAGGTCACTAGTGATCGCGGTAGTCAATTTATGTCAGAGCTTTTCGTAAGATCCCTCAACATCATGGGAACCACTATAATACATACTAGCGCGTATAACCCACGAGCAAATGGGATGGTAGAAAGGCTACATCGTGAACTGAAAGCTGCATTAAGGTGTACTAGTGGAACAAGCTGGATACACGATCTTCCTATAGTACTACTCGCCATGCGCAACAGATATAGGGCACAATTAGGAACTTCCATAGCAGAATTGGTTTATGGAGAACCATTAAGGTTGCCTGGAGATCTTCTAATAGAAACTCCAAGTAGTCTTGATTGGGCTTCTAGTTATGTAGATTGGTTTGTAGGAGCACTTAGAGACAAGATGTGTCGTTTGGCCCCAACCAAGACTAGAAAACCTAAAACTAAATGCTATGTGTCCTCCGATTTAAAATCGGCTTCGCATGTATATATAACTAATGAGAATAGGAAGAACTGCCTAACACCATTTTACAAAGGACCTTACAAGGTCAAGAGGATGACTGACAAGAACGTCATCATAGAAATAAATGGCATTGAGGATTGTGTTACGTTGGATCGCTGTATTCCCCAGTTTATCTGGATTGACGGTGTGACCGAATTAAAAGATGCGTCGAATGACCGTTCCATGGGCGAATCTGAGGTGTGCAATCCCATCTTGCAGACACATAATGAAATGCAGTACTCGGAAGAACCGTTGTCTAACATAGCAAAATCTTATTCTACTGAATCACAGCATGAAAACTATTTGTCGACACCAGATGATTTTGAAGAACCAGCGAATGTTATACCGGGCGAGATGACGACGTCAGGGGCGCCAGTATGCACAAAACGTTCTGGAAGAATACATCGTCAGCCGAAGAACGATGATTACATCTACTATTAGTCGTTCCTCTCTTTTTTTGAGAAGGTGGTGTATGTGGAGGATGTTGAATCCTCCGCCTTATATAAAATGACCTTGAATGATAAATTTAAACCACCATAGCTGATTGTAACAACTTTATTTAAAAAGAATTTTTTCTTTTTATTTTCCAGAACATTCTTTGTTTAAATACTTGATTTTTAAAATTGTGCGCTATTTTCAGTTTTTGAGTATCTCGCTTCCTGTCTGGTATTGAAATTTTGGTCTGCTGCATTTTAACATTTCTTTCCATAATAAACGATTACAACATTATACAATAAACTCTTCCATCACTTGCCTTGTGTTCTGATATAATATAACACTGAGGAGGAGCCTTGGAACAGGTATAATTGTTTTATTTGTGGGTCACGTACACACCAAAACAGATTATTGCTGAAATATATAGCTTTCCAACTGTCACCATCCGATTGCCATTAAGTAAGTGTCAATTTAATTATTAAAACATTTGATCATGGTTACCGATATTAAGTATGAGGACACATGCAAGTTAGTGCAGGACATAGCGGACTTGAATTTAAATGACACAAGCAATAATATAAGCATATCAGACTCTACTGTGAATTTTAGGACTTCCAGCGATCTGGCATCTATGGGGCTTACAGACACGAATAGGTTAGGGGCCTCAACAAAATTTGGCGACCGCGCCAGTCCAAAAATATTAAGTCTACCACAGTATAAGTCAGAAAAACATTCAAGTTGGGTAGGAGATGCCCAAATGATATTTAGTGCTTACAATATCGTGAACCCTATGGAAAAATTTGTTGCAGCATGGATGGCATTGCCTGAAAATTTCCGAAATGCTTTGGAAAATTTCAGAGACAGAACTGTAGAAGAAAAGCCGTATAATGCATTTGAGTTATTAATGGCAGAAATTCAACAGAGATATCAGCCTGGAAGATCAGCGCAAATGTGCGAATTATTACGCTTAGAAAAAATGGGGCGTCAACTACCGTCCGAATTTTACGAACGCCTTTGCACAAAAGCTTCCAGGTTGAATATATCTAGAGATGTAGTCAACTCCATTTTTACAGCTGAGCTACCAATTAGGCTCAGAACAACAATGGAAGTATTTGACACAATGAACATAGATTGGCCAACAAAACTCAGAGGGTTAGACGGCGTGTATAAACAGCAAGAACCACAAGTACATGCTGTAATGGCAGATTCTGTAACGATGCAGCCAGTCAGGGCAGATACCGAAAACCACCTGGCTATACAAGAAACTTTGCGTTTCTTATGTAGAGAAGTTGCTAGCTTGCGTAGTGATATTGCACAACTTCAGAGTCAGGATAGGTATAATAGACGTCGAAGGAGTCACTCGCGTCAACGCTTCGAAGGGCCACGCGGATGGTGCAAGGCACATTGCGAATACGGACGCAGTGCGAAGTGCCAAGGCGAAAATTGTAATTACCCGCGATTAGGTGGACCCACATGGAAAGGAAGCACAAAACCGGTTGAGAGGAATCCGTCACCGGGAAAAGGGAACAACCCCCGCTAGTAGGAGCCGTAGGGGGGGTTCCATTGCAAAGGCTCCCAGATATGCCTTTAAAAGGCATACTCAAAGCAAAAGAGGCGACTAGTACAAATAGCACCGAGATAGAAGGCAAGAGAGTCCGATTCTCACTAAGCGGGGATCTTGAAAACATTGCCGGATTGTCCAGCAACAAGTTCATTATTAAGGATGAATTATCTGGATTAGAATTTCTCATAGACACGGGTGCTGAGGTAAGCATAGTTAGGTCAGACGTGGTGGAAGCAGATTGCCCCACATTTGATTATCAACTATGGGCCGCTAACGGTAGTCCAATTGAAGTAAAAGGGATGAAAGAAATGTCGGTAACATTAGGCCAGAAATCTTCCTTCCGTTGGAATTTTCTAGTAGCCGATGTCAAGGACCATATCATTGGCATGGATTTCTTGACCCATTTTAAGCTGACATTAGACCCCATAGCCAGGACTATCGCAGAAGGCGTAGGGACATCAACACATACTGAGTCTAACGTGTCGGCAGTTAGAACAGTCCTCTTACCTCGTCCAACAGTCGCACATGACTTTGCCGATATAATCGAGAAGCACCTAGCAGTGTTTCAACCTTTCAGTGCCAAAAGGATAGGTCTGAAGACAGGAGTAGAACACCTAATAGAATTGGTGGCTCCGTTGCCTTGTTCACCAAAGGCTCAACCATTGGCACAACACAAGCAACAGGTTGCTTTGTCCGAATTTCACCAATTGCGCGAAGAGGGGATTTGTAGAAGGTCAAATTCCAATTTTGCTTCCCCAATAGTGGTAGTTCCCAAACCTGAACCGGGTCAATGGAGGGTTTGTGGGAATTATCGTCTATTAAACTCAGTGACGAAGGGTGATTCTTATCCTCTCCCTAACCAGAGTACCTTACTCCGAGATATAATGGGATATGAGGTTTATTCAACTTTAGATCTCCAGAAAGCGTACTATCAGGTACCAATGGAAGAAAGTTCGATACCACTCACCGCAGTCAGATTTCCAGGAGGGGGATCGCATGAATTTCTTCGAATGCCTTTTGGTTTGAAAAATGCCAGTCAGACATTCCAGCGTTTGGCTGAAGAAATCCTTCAGAATTGTCCATTTGCGAGAGTATATATAGACGACATAATTATTTTTAGTCGCTCCCGAAATGAACATCGTACGCATTTGGAAACGGTTTTGACCAGGCTGGAACAATATGGATTAGTGGTCAAACCTAATAAGAGTAATATAGGTTGCTCTTCAGTTAAATACCTTGGGCATATACTTTCCAAAGACGGAATTAAACCTTTGGAAGATAAGGTCCAAGCTATTAAGGACGTAACGGAACCCCGAACCGTACGCCAGTTGCGAAGGTTCTTGGGTATGATCAGCTATTATCGTCGATTCATTCCAGGTCTAGCCGGAATTCTTGGATCGTTAACAAGCCATCTCACTCGTGAAAAGAGCACGATCAAGAAGTCTTGGCCTATAAACTTGAGTCAAGAAGACCGAGAAAATTTCCAAAAGGCCAAGGATATGTTAAGTGACGTAACCACATTAGCACCTGTAGATTGGGAAAAACCTTTCGAACTAATCACAGATGCCTCAGATGTTGCATTAGGGGCAGTGCTACAGCAAAGAGATCAGGACGTAGTAAGACCGATTGGGTTTTATAGCCGTAAGCTTAATGATCGAGAAAAACGTTATGATACGTTTGGTAAAGAGCTTCTAGCAGTGTATGCAGCAGTGATACACTTCGAGCATTACTTAGATGGTCACAAGTTTAAGTTATTGACCGATCATAAGCCATTGATTAGCATACTTGGTAAGACAGCTAGGCTTAATTACTCTCGTAGAGTAAATTCCCAAATAACACGGTTAGCAGAGTTCGATTTCACTGTGTCTCATATTGCTGGTAAGGAGAATGTGGTGGCCGATGCACTTAGCCGACCGAATGAAGCTGATGTCGAGCTGATATTTCAAGGTCCATTAAAAAATTTAGATGAATCAATGAACGATTTCGTTAGTCAAATCGAGGAAGCGCAAGGATCGGATCCCTTTACATTAGTATTATCCAAAAGACCAGGATATGTTCGTAAGCTCATAAGTGGCAAGTGGTTGTTATGCGAAACATCTAGAAGTCAACCACGACCATATGTGCCATTGGAGTTACGGGCCAAGATTATCCAAGTGTTACATGACATGGGTCATCCATCCATTAAAGCCACCATTCGATTGATCAACGACAGATACGTATGGCCGCACATGTCTAAAGACATACGGGTATGGGTAAGAGCCTGTGCCAAGTGTCAAACGTGTAAGGTGTGGAGACATACCAGAACCGAGATAAAGAACATTGGAATACCAAATGGACGGTTCAGACACGTACACATAGACATTGTTGAGATGCCTGAAGTAAACGGAAACAAATACTTGCTGACTATGGTAGATAGATTTAGTCGTCAATTTGAAGTGGCGATTTTAAAAGACATGACAGCGCAAGAAGTTTTGTTCGCGTTTCTACATAATTGGATATCGCGTTATGGTGTTCCGGAAAAGGTCACTAGTGATCGCGGTAGTCAATTTATGTCAGAGCTTTTCGTAAGATCCCTCAACATCATGGGAACCACTATAATACATACTAGCGCGTATAACCCACGAGCAAATGGGATGGTAGAAAGGCTACATCGTGAACTGAAAGCTGCATTAAGGTGTACTAGTGGAACAAGCTGGATACACGATCTTCCTATAGTACTACTCGCCATGCGCAACAGATATAGGGCACAATTAGGAACTTCCATAGCAGAATTGGTTTATGGAGAACCATTAAGGTTGCCTGGAGATCTTCTAATAGAAACTCCAAGTAGTCTTGATTGGGCTTCTAGTTATGTAGATTGGTTTGTAGGAGCACTTAGAGACAAGATGTGTCGTTTGGCCCCAACCAAGACTAGAAAACCTAAAACTAAATGCTATGTGTCCTCCGATTTAAAATCGGCTTCGCATGTATATATAACTAATGAGAATAGGAAGAACTGCCTAACACCATTTTACAAAGGACCTTACAAGGTCAAGAGGATGACTGACAAGAATGTCATCATAGAAATAAATGGCATTGAGGATTGTGTTACGTTGGATCGCTGTATTCCCCAGTTTATCTGGATTGACGGTGTGACCGAATTAAAAGATGCGTCGAATGACCGTTCCATGGGCGAATCTGAGGTGTGCAATCCCATCTTGCAGACACATAATGAAATGCAGTACTCGGAAGAACCGTTGTCTAACATATCAAAATCTTATTCTACTGAATCACAGCATGAAAACTATTTGTCGACACCAGATGATTTTGAAGAACCAGCGAATGTTATACCGGGCGAGATGACGACGTCAGGGGCGCCAGTATGCACAAAACGTTCTGGAAGAATACATCGTCAGCCGAAGAACGATGATTACATCTACTATTAGTCGTTCCTCTCTTTTTTTGAGAAGGTGGTGTATGTGGAGGATGTTGAATCCTCCGCCTTATATAAAATGACCTTGAATGATAAATTTAAACCACCATAGCTGATTGTAACAACTTTATTTAAAAAGAATTTTTTCTTTTTATTTTCCAGAACATTCTTTGTTTAAATACTTGATTTTTAAAATTGTGCGCTATTTTCAGTTTTTGAGTATCTTGCTTACTGTCTGGTATTGAAATTTTGGTCTGCTGCATTTTAACATTTCTTTCCATAATAAACGATTACAACATTATACAATAAACTCTTCCATCAATTGCCTTGTGTTCTGATATAATATAACACTGAGGAGGAGCCTTGGAACAGGTATAATTGTTTTATTTGTGGGTCACGTACACACCAAAACAGATTATTGCTGAAATATATAGCTTTCCAACTTTCACCTTCCGACTGCCATTAAGTAAGTGTCAATTTAATTATTAAAACATTTGATCATGGTTACCGATATTAAGTATGAGGACACATGCAAGTTAGTGCAGGACATAGCGGACTTGAATTTAAATGACACTAGCAATAATATAAGCATATCAGATTCTACTGTGAATTTTAGGACTTCCAGCGATCTGGCATCTATGGGGCTTACAGACACGAATAGGTTAGGGGCCTCAACATTATTAGCTAATTCTAGATTTGAATGAAAAATTAGATCAGTTTAATGAAATATCAGAACAGTATTAAGATAAACACTACCATTTGGCAGTATGCTATCGAAACAGAAAATAGAATAAAATCCCTGAGAAAATCAGGTGTATATACGAGACCTTTCAAAGATTACAAGTTCAGTTGTATTGGAGAAAACATGCACTGGATAAAGTCGCGTACGGACAAATAGAACGTCAAGAAATATTGGTCATATTCAGGGATCAGATCCAGCCGGACACTCAATGGTGACGGGTCACGCATTAAATTTGGTAATTTCAAGAGGATAAATTGAAATAACATCCGGAAGGGATTTCATTAATGTAACAGTAGATGAAAAGCATTAGGCCACATTTAAAGAACCATTTTCAAGAGACAGAAGAGCTGATTGGATTAGTGAGAGCTAATAATGGGCTCGAGTAAGAGAACGTGACTACGTATGCTATTTTTGACTTTTGTTTATGTTTCTTACTATTTCAAATTATTTGCGCTACTCATTTTTAGAGGTAAAGTTCTATTTATTTATAATCCAATTGAGTATTTCTTTAAAGTTACCCTTTAACATTATAAGGTCAGCGAAAGATTTAAAAATTTTGTGTTTTAGCTTTAATTAACTTTGGACTTACTATTGAATAAAACTATATGATGTTGAACATTTAATTCCTTCACAGAATTAAACGAACATTGGTTGCATGAGCGGTTATAACAATTATTTTAAACAGGGTTTCGATCTCGATATAAATATCAGTCCCATTATATACACGCATTTGTCAGTTAAACTAAGCAGATTACAAATGTAGAACAGGCAATTCATCCAGTAATGCGTTAATGTTGATGTAAAATGGATGGAGGTGTTGAGGCCCCTAACCTATTCGAGTCTGTAAGCCCCATAGATGCCAGATCGCTGGAAGTCCTAAAATTCACAGTAGAGTCTGATAGGCTTATATGATTATTTTCGTCACTTAAGTTCAAGTCCGCTATGTCCTGCACTAACCTACTTGTGTCCTCAAATTTAATATCGGTATCCATGAATATATGAGATAACAATTAAATCGATACTTACTGTTAGGCAATCGGAAAGTGAAAGTCGGAAGCTGTTCCGCACAGTAATTAATCTAGAAAGATGTAAAACTTGAACCAAAGATGCAATCAAATATACCTGTTCCTAGGCTCCTGTTCCTTTCTGTTTTATATTAGAACAAAAAGGCAATTGATGGAGCAATATATTTGATGATGAAATATTCGTTTAATCAAGAAATTGTGAAAATGCAGCAGACCAAAATTTACAATACCAGACACAGAGCGAGATACTCGAAAACTGAAAATAGCGCACAATTTTAAAATCAAGTATTTAAACAAAGAATGTTCTGGAAAATAAAAAGAAAATATTCTTTTTAAATAAAATTCGTTACAATCAGCTATGGTGGTTTAAATTTATCAGTCAAGGTTATTTTACATAAGGCGGAGGATTTAACTGCCTCCACAGAGGGCTTCAAAATGAAGGGACAAATGAGAACCCATCAATCAAGGCCAAAAATCGGTGCACCTGGAAATGTAAAAGATTCAATTGCCCCGCATAAGAAAATGGCGGCGAGAATACATACAATTCATCCAGTAGACATTTTTCGTCCTTAATGGAAACTCATCACATACTGTCCAGAATTTGCCGGTTGAAGCATTATCCACGGCAAATTCTGGAAGTACGTGATAAGATCCTAATTAGGACGAAACCAGTGAATCGCATGAACTTCCTTATCTATATTACACAATTTTTACCTTATACTTAAAAAATTTTGTGTATAATGGGACGGGTGTTTATATCAAGATTGCAATTTGATTTACATAATTTAATTCCTCCAATATTTTATACCTTACAATTTTGCCGAGGACATTTACAAAAGAGCAGTAAATGATTGCCGTTCACTCTAAGTGTTGTGAAGCGTATGCGATTGACATTGAGGTGAACTCATACTTTTGTTTATATATTTATTTAAATGTGAAAATATATATTTTTATAAACAAATATAGATGGATCTATATTTATTTAAATAATGTGCGGACGTATGCTATATATTTTTCTGGTCTAAGATGACTAGATGAGCACAAATTTATGTTTTTGTCCTATTGTTTGTTAAGGGAATATTTGTTAATGAATTTAGTTAATAGGATCATTCAAGTATATATACATTCTTGTGCGAGTATATATATATATATATATACATATAATACACACACATATATATATATATATATATATTGTTTGGGCTGATTAGTAGGTGTGTAGACGTATGTCCCTGTCTGTGTGCCTGTTTTCATGTAAATGTGTTTCTCGTTGTATTGCAAAGTTATGTCTGGGATCTGGTTATTCTTGTATTGTTGCATTGAGAGTTAACAAACTGTTCGCATTACTTTAAATCAAGTTTGCGAGATTGAAGTAAACACTAATCCCATTGTATTCAACCAGTCGTCGAACAACATAGCAATATATATATATATATATATATATATATATATATATATATATATATATATATATATATATATATATATATATATAGATATAGTGATTAGCGTTGAAGTCGCATTGTCGAGACTTCATATGATCTTAGCTTCACTACTACAAGTTTACACATCCGACTAGCAGATTGTACCGTCCTATTTTCCCACATACCTCATCCAAATATATAGTGTTTAAAGGGCGTAATACCGGCTCCTACTGATGAGTCGCCAGTAAGCACGAAACGAATGTGCATGAGATTATACTTTCCGTTCATGCTGTCTTTGGTTTATCCTTCTGGTCATAACTGAACTAATTTGTTACTAGGTGCGCAATGCCTAATACATAATTGCATATATATTAGTTCTCCGTCACAAACAGTATCTAAAGGCTAGTAAATTGTTGTTGGCTTTTTTATTCTTGTCCAGTCGATTAGAATATCATACTGATGAACCATTTGAATATATAGGCCAGGGGTTTGTTGTTTTATATAATGGGCTTCATAAATATATAATAGTTTTTCTGATTTTGCTTTATGAGGAATTCCAATATATAATCGGAAATAGCTGATTTTTCTGACGGTGCCAAGCCTTTTTTAATCAATTTCTGTGGCATCTAGAAATAAATGATGACTTGCCACTGGCTATACATAGAAAATCCAATTTCACCGGGCAATACATTCATTACAAAAGCAGTGTTAAAAAATCTCACAAAAGAATCTTAGTTAGCAACATAGCAAACAGAACCAGGAAGATCTGCTCTGAACACAAAATCAAGGAAGAACTGGGCAACCTGAGAAGAATTTTCCTTCTGAACAACTACCCAGAGCGGTTCATTGATGTCAACATCAGACCACGTCAGGTTCACACTACAGAGGATACCGGCAAACAGGTTTTCTTTAACTTACCACTTAAAGGCGACGTACGGTCGACAATAATTGCACGGTGCCTAAATAGAGAAACTAAGGCGAATTTTCTCAAGGTTAAATTTAATATCAAATTTAGCACATAGAGAATCATGAGGTTGGATACCAATGATCAATTGCCAATGCTCCAAAATCCTTTACATTCTACAAATCCTCATGTATCTGTGGTAGTATATATATTGGACGTACGAAGAAGCAACAGATTAACAGAATCCAGCAAAATTTACTGCAGAAATTGATTAAAAATTCTTGTCACCATCAGGAAAATCAGCTATTTCCGATCATATACTGGAAACGAAATCCCTTGACAATGTAGCCAATTTCTCAATTCCACTTAAAGCAAAATAAGAAATATTAGTATATATATCAAGATCCACTTACATTAAACAACAAACACTTGGCAGAAATATTCTGAAGTTTCATCAACATGATATTCTAATCGACTGGCCACGAATAAAAGAACTCAACAAAAATTTATTAGCATCCAGGCAAGACCAAACATCTACTCGACCAGACTCAACAAACATTCAATTGGATTAGCAAAAAGCCGAGGTGAAAAAAGTAGCTGCACATACGGCGACCGCAGTTTCAAAAAATATGAGCAGTGAACACTGCAAACTGCACACCTTGCGCTGTTACCAAGTGGACAGAACAAAACTGAGGAACAAGGCAAAAAAATACAATTCGTACGCACAAAAGCCAAAAATGCGAAATGTTTGTTAACTCTCAATCCATCAATACAAGAATGACTTGATCTCAGACACCACTTTGTAATACAGAGAGAAAAATCTTAACGTGCAAGCAGACACACACACGGACACATACGCATACACATTTACTAATCAATCCAAACTGTAAATAGAAATAAAATCGAGTCAGGTTTGTAGTCAATCCCATAATCAAATGAAAACTAAGAATGTATATAAATAAAGGATTGCAAAATGTATTTTAGTCGTCGCGAAATAAATGGTCATTATCAATTTATATATATATATATATATTGCCAGTAGATCCTTATTAGCAATTTTTCCATCGTGCTGTGATGATAATGAAGGCAGATCAAGCATGTTTGTTTGTGTTACTGACGGTATCTTTACTTGTTTGTTCGACTGGTTGAAAACAGTTGGTATAGCTGTTTATTTTTATCTTGAGGATATGGTTTAATTAAGTCGTGGTGCCATCCGCATAATTATTCATTTTATTAATGAAATGAAAAGAATCTGGCACACTTCTCCGAAATAAATTCAGAATGGATGGAAAATATAAGAACTTTTTGATAAATTGCATGTATTTACACAAGCCATATTTTTACATGAGCTGATTTACTTGATGTACATTTTGAAATCAAAATTTTGTAGTTTTGATAATTGTATTTTTATAGCATATAATTGTTAAACTACTTATTTGACGTGTAACGACGTCGTTTACAAAAATTACCTTTACCATTTCAAAAAGCAATAAATCATAAATTTTACCAGTCGTTCTGGTGTTTTTATTAGATAAGCTCATACATTTAAATTTACCTAGTTATATATCTGTTCTTAGATTTTCTAAAATGGATAGCTGTTACTATGAGGATTGTAAAATACTTTGCTAGAATCATTAGTTATATTAAAACCCAAATTCTGTTGGTTTATT